>JBBBDQ010016123.1:0-10278 GCA_037127315.1 Ascarosepion bandense | reverse complement strand
CATCACCCCTTACATATGGCTACCTACCTGCCCAGACTGAAACCCCCTTGATTATTATGTGTGGGGCAGAGTTGGTGAAGACCAACAGCTCCTTGTAATATCAAAAGAATGGAACAGAGCAAAACATTATGGCAGCACATCACCCCTTACCATGGCTACCTGCCAGACTGGAAACCCCCTTGATTATTATGTGTGGGGCAGAGTTGAGTGAAGACAAACAAAACTCCTTGTAATATCAAAGATGAACTGAAGGCAAACATTATGGCAACACATCACCCCTTACATGTAATACCTCTGCCCAGACTGAAACCCCTTGATTATTATGTGTGGGGCAGAGTTGAGTGAGAGACCAACAAAACTCCTTGTAATATCAAAGATGAACTGAAGGCAAACATTATGGCAGCACATCACCCCCCTTACATGTAATACCTACCTGCCAAAGCCCAAACCCCTTGATTATTATGTGTGGGGCAGGAGTTGAGTGAGAGACCAACCTAGCTCCTTGTAATATCAAAGATGAACTGAAGGCAAACATTATGGCAGCACATCACCCCTTACATATGGCTACCTACCTGCCCAGACTGAAACCCCTTGATTATTATGTGTGGGGCAGAGTTGAGTGAGAGACCAACAAAACTCCTTGTAATATCAAGGCTGAACTGAAGGCAAAGATTATGGCAGCACATCACCCCTTACATATGGCTACCTACCTGCCCAGACTGAAACTGATTATTATGTGACAGGGCAGAGTTGAGGGAGAACTAAACAAAACTCACTGTAATGTATAAAGATGAACTGAAGGCAAGCAGTGATATGGCAGCTCACCCCTTACATACAATACCTATGCCCAGACTGAAACCCCCTTGATTATTATGTGTGGGCAGAGTTGAGTGGGGAACCAACAAAACTCCTTGTAATATCAAAGATGAACTGAAGGCAAAGATTATGGCAGCACATCACCCCTTACATATGGCTACCTACCTGCACCCAGACTGAAGCCCCTTGATTATTATGTGTAGAGGGGCAGAGTTGAGTGAGAGACCAACAAAACTCAGCAACAATATCAAAGATGAACTGAAGGCAAAGATTATGGCAGCACATCACCTTTACATATGGCTACCTACCTGCCCAGACTGAAACCCCCTTGATTATTATGTGTGGGGCAGAGTTGAGTGAAGACCAACAAAACTCCTTGTAATATCAAAGATGAACTGGAAGGCAAAGATTATGGCAGCATCACCCCTTACATGCTGGCTACCCTACACTGCCCAGACTGAAACCCCCTTGATTATTATGTGTGGGGCAGAGTTGAGTGAAGACCAACAAAACTCCTTGTAATATCAAAGATGAACTGAAGGCAAAGATTATGGCAGCATCACCCACCATATGGCTACCTACCTGTCCAGACTGAAACCCCCTTGATTATTATGTGTGGGCAAGTTAGTGAGAGACCAACAAAACTCCTTGTAATATCAAAGATGAACTGAAGGCAAAGATTATGGCAGCACATCACCCCTTACATATGGCTACCTGCCTGCCCAGAGACTGAAACCCCCTTGATTATTATGTGTGGGGCAGAGTTGAGTGAGAGACCAACAAAACTCCTTGTAATACAACAAGTGAACTGAAGGCAAAGATTATGGCAGCACATCACCCCTTACATATGGCTACCTACCTGCCCAGACTGGGAAACCCCCTTGATTATTATGTGTGGGGCAGAGTTGAGTGAGGGCAAAACTCCTTGTAATATCAAAGATGAACTGAAGGCAAAGATTATGGCAGCACATCACCCCTTACATATGGCTACCTACCTGCCCAGACTGAAACCCCTTGATTATTATGTGTGGGGCAGAGTTGAGTGAGAGACCAACAAAACTCCTTGTAATATCAAAGATGAACTGAAGGCAAAGATTATGGCAGCACATCTGCCATATGGCTACCTGCCTGCCTCCAGACTGAAACCCCCCTTGATTATTATGTGTGGGGCAGAGTTGAGTGAGAGACCAACAAAACTCCTTGTAATATCAAAGATGAACTGAAGGCAAACATTATGGCAGCACATCACCCCTTACATATGGCTACCTACCTGCCCAGACTGAAACCCCCTTGATTATTATGTGTGGGGCAGAGTTGAGTGAGGGGAACCAACAAAACTCCTTGTAATATGAATGAACTGAAGGCAAACATTATGGCAGCACATCACCCCTTACATATGGCTACCTACCTGCCCAGACTGAAACCCCCTTGATTATTATGTGTGGGGCAGAGTTGAGTGAGAGATCCCAACAAAACTCCTTGTAATATCAAAGATGAACTGAAGAGCTGAATTATGGCAGCACATCACCCCTTACATATGGCTACCTGCCTGCCCAGACTGAAACCCCCTTGATTATTATGTGTGGGGCAGAGTTGAGTGAGAGACCAACAAAACTCCTTGTAATATCAAAGATGAACTGAAGGCAAAGATTATGGCAGCACATCACCCCTTACATATGGCTACCTACCTGTCCAGACTGAAACCCCATTGATTATTATGTGTGGGGCAAGAGTTGAGTGAGAGACCAACAAAACTCCTTGTAATATCAAAGATGAACTGAAGGCAAAGATTATGGCAGCACATCACCCCTTACATATGGCTACCTACTAGCCAGTCTGAAACCCCATTGATTATTATGTGTGGGGCAGAGTTGAGTGAAGACCAACAAAACTCCTTGTAATATCAAAGATGAACTGAAGGCAAAGATTATGGCAGCACATCACCCCTTACATATGGCTACCTACACACTGCCCAGACTGAAACCCCCTTGATTATTATGTGTGGGGCAGAGTTGAGTGAGAGACCAACAAAACTCCTTGTAATATCAAAGATGAACTGAGGAAGGCAAAGATTATGGCAGCACATCACCTTACATATGGCTACCTACCTGCCCAGACTGAAACCCCTTGATTATTATTATGTGTGGGGCAGAGTTGAGTGAGAGACCAACAAAACTCCTTGTAATATCAAAGATGAACTGAAGGCAAAGATTATGGCAGCACACATCACCCCTTACATGTAATACCTACTGCCCAGACTGAAACCCCCCTTGATTATTATTATGTGTGGGGCAGAGTTGAGTGAGAGACCAACAAAACTCCTTGTAATATCAAAGATGAACTGAAGGCAAAGATTATGGCAGCACATCACCCCTTACATATGGCTACCTACCTGTCAGTCTGAAACCCCATTGATTATTATGTGTGGGGCAGAGTTGAGTGAGAGACCAACAAAACTCCTTGTAATATCAAAGATGAACTGAAGGCAAAGATTAGCAGCGGCACATCACCCCTTACATATGGCTACCTACCTGCCCAGACTGAAACCCCCTTGATTATTATGTGTGGGGCAGAGTTGAGTGAAAACCAACAAAACTCCCTTGTAATATCAAAGATGAACTGAAGGCAAAGATTATGGCAGCACATCACCCCTTACATATGGCTACCTACCTGCCCAGACTGAAACCCCCCTTGATTATTATGTGTGGGGCAGAGTTGAGTAGAGACCAACAAAACTCCTTGTAATATCAAAGATGAACTGAAGGCAAAGATTATGGCAGCACATCACCCTTACATATGGCTACCTACCTGTCCAGTCTGAAACCCCATTGATTATTATGTGTGGGGCAGAGTTGAGTGAGAGACCAACAAAACTCCTTGTAATATCCAAAGATGAACTGAAGGCAAAGATTATGGCAGCACATCACCCCTTACATATGGCTACCTACCTGCAGACTGAAACCCCCTTGATTATTATGTGTAGGGCAGAGTTGGTGAGAGACCAACAAAACTCCTTGTAATATCAAAGATGAACTGAAGGCAAGGATTATGGCAGCACATCACCCCTTACATATGGCTACCTACCTGTCCAGACTGGGAAACCCCTTGATTATTATGTGTGGGGCAGAGTTGAGGGAGAGACCAACAAAAACTCCTTGTAATATCAAAGATAAACTAAAGGCAAGGATTATGGCAGCACATCACCCCTTACATGGCTACCTACCTCTCCAGACTGAAACCCCATTGATTATTATGTGTGGGGCAGAGTTGAGTGAGAGACCAACAAAACTCCTTGTAATATCAAAGATGAACTGAAGGCAAGGATTATGGCAGCACATCACCCACTTGCCACATGGCTACCTACCTGTCCAGACTGAAACCCCATTGATTATTATGTGTGGGGCAGAGTTGAGTGAGAGACCAACAAAACTCCCTTCAGCAATATCAAAGATGAACTGAAGGCAAGGATTATGGCAGCACACCTTACATATGGCTACCTACCTGTCAGACTGAAACCCCCATTGATTATTATGTGTGGGGCAGGGATTGGAGTGAGAGACCAACAAAACTCCTTGTAATATCAAAGATGAACTGAAGGCAAGGATTATGGCAGCATCACCCCTTACATATGGCTACCTACCTGTCCAGACTGAAACCCCATTGATTATTATGTGTGGGGCAGAGTTGAGTGAGAGACCAACAAACTCCTTGTAATATCAAAGATGAACTGAAGGCAAGGATTATGGCAGCATCACCCCTTACATATGGCTACCTGTCCAGACTGAAACCCCATTGATTATTATGTGTGGGGCAGAGTTGAGGTGAGAGACCAACAAAACTCCTTGTAATATCAAAGATGAACTGAAGGCAAGGATTATGGCAGCACATCTACCCCTTACATATGGCTACCTACCTGTCAGACTGAAACCCCATTGATTATTATGTGTGGGGCAAGAGTTGAGTGAGAGACCAACAAAACTCCTTGTAATATCAAAGATGAACTGAAGGCAAGGATTATGGCAGCACATCACCCCTTACATATGGCTACCTACCTGTCCAGACTGAAACCCCATTGATTATTATGTGTGGGGCAGAGTTGAGTGAGAGACCAACAAAACTCCTTGTAATATCAAAGATGAACTGAAGGCAAGGATTATGGCAGCATCACCCCTTACATATGGCTACCTACCTGTCCAGACTGAAACCCCATTGATTATTATGTGTGGGGCAGAGTTGAGTGAGAGACCAACAAAACTCCTTGTAATATCAAAGATGAACTGAAGGCAAGGATTATGGCAGCACATCACCCCTTACATATGGCTACCTACCTGTCCAGACTGAAACCCCATTGATTATTATGTGTGGGGCAGAGTTGAGTGAGAGACCAACAAAACTCCTTGTAATATCAAAGATGAACTGAGCAAGGATTATGGCAGCACATCACCCCTTACATATGGCTACCTACCTGTCCAGACTGAAACCCCATTGATTATTATGTGTGGGGCAGAGTTGAGTGAGAGAGAGACCAACAAAGCCTCCTTGTAATATCAAAGATGAACTGAAGGCAAGGATTATGGCAGCACATCACCCCTTACATATGGCTACCTACCTGTCCAGACTGAAACCCCATTGATTATTATGTGTGGGGCAGAGTTGAGTGAGGAAAACCAACAAAACTCCTTGTAATATCAAAGATGAACTGAAGGCAAGGATTATGGCAGCACATCACCTTACATATGGCTACCTACCTGTCCAGACTGAAACCCCATTGATTATTATGTGTGGGGCAGAGTTGAGTGAGAGACCAACAAAACTCCTTGTAATATCAAAGATGAACTGAAGGCAAGGATTATGGCAGCACATCACCCCTTACATACATGAGCTACCTACCTGTCCAGACTGAAACCCCATTGATTATTATGTGTGGGGCAGAGTTGAGTGAGAGACCAACAAAACTCCTTGTAATATCAAAGATGAACTGAAGGCAAGGATTATGGCAGCACATCACCCCTTACATATGGCTACCTACCTGTCCAGACTGAAACCCATTGATTATTATGTGTGGGGCAGAGTTGGTGAGAGACCAACAAAACTCCTTGTAATATCAAAGATGAACTGAAGGCAAGGATTATGGCAGCACATCACCCCTTACATATGGCTACCTACCTGTCCAGACTGGAAACCCCATTGATTATTATGTGTGGGGCAGAGTTGAGTGAGAGACCAACAAAACTCCTTGTAATATCAAAGATGAACTGAAGGCAAAGGTTATGGCAGCACATCACCCCTTACATATGGCTACCTACCTGTCCAGACTGAAACCCCATTGATTATTATGTGTGGGGCAGAGTTGAGTGAGAGACCAACAAAACTCCTTGTAATATCAAAGATGAACTGAAGGCAAGGATTATGGCAGCACATCACCCCTTACATACTTGGCTACCTACCTGTCCAGACTGAAACCCCACATTGATTATTATGTGTGGGGCAGAGTTGAGTGAGAGACCAACAAAACTCCTTGTAATATCAAAGATGAACTGAAGGCAAGGATTATGGCAGCACATCACCCCTTACATATGGCTACCTACCTGTCCAGACTGAAACCCCATTGATTATTATGTGTGGGGCAGAGTTGAGTGAGAGACCAACAAAACTCCTTGTAATATAAAGATGAACTGAAGGCAAGGATTATGGCAGCACATCACCCCTTACATATGGCTACCTACCTGTCCAGACTGAAACCCACATTGATTATTATGTGTGAGCAGAGTTGAGTGAGAGACCAACAAAACTCCCTTGCTTAATATCAAAGATGAACTGAAGGCAAGGATTATGGCAGCACATCACCCCTTACATATGGCTACCTACCTGTCCAGACTGAAACCCCATTGATTATTATGTGTGGGGCAGAGTTGAGTGAGAGACCAACAAAACTCTTGTAATATCAAAGATGAACTGAGAAGGCAAGGATTATGGCAGCACATCACCCCTTACATATGGCTACCTACCTGTCCAGACTGAAACCCCATTGATTATTATGTGTGGGGCAGAGTTGAGTGAGAGACCAACAAAACTCCTTGTAATATCAA
The DNA here is from genome assembly GCA_037127315.1 of Ascarosepion bandense. Lineage (NCBI taxonomy): Eukaryota > Metazoa > Mollusca > Cephalopoda > Sepiida > Sepiidae > Ascarosepion > Ascarosepion bandense. The sequence goes on along the minus strand of JBBBDQ010016123.1, from coordinate 3,373 downwards.
AGATGAACTGAAGGCAAGGATTATGGCAGCACATCACCCCTTACATATGGCTACCTACCTGTCCAGACTGAAACCCCATTGATTATTATGTGTGAGGCAGAGTTGGTGAGAGACCAACAAAACTCCTTGTAATATCAAAGATGAACTGAAGGCAAGGATTATGGCAGCACATCACCCCTTACATATGGCTACCTACCTGTCCAGACTGAAACCCCATTGATTATTATGTGTGGGGCAAGTTGAGGGAGAGACCAACAAAACTCCTTGTAATATCAAAGATGAACTGAAGGCAAGGATTATGGCAGCACATCACCCCTTACATATGGCTACCTACCTGTCCAGACTGAAACCCCATTGATTATTATGTGTGGGGCAGAGTTGAGGGGCAACAAAACTCCTTGTAATATCAAAGATGAACTGAAGGCAAGGATTATGGCAGCACATCACCCCTTACATATGGCTACCTACCTGTCCAGACTGAAACCCCATTGATTATTATGTGTGGGGCAGAGTTGAGGAGAGACCAACAAAACTCCTTGTAATATCAAAGATGAACTGAAGGCAGGATTATGGCAGCACATCACCCCTTACATATGGCTACCTACCTGTCCAGACTGAAACCCCATTGATTATTATGTGTGGGGCAGAGTTGAGGGAGAGACCAACAAAACTCCCTTGTAATATCAAAGATGAACTGAAGGCAGGATTATGGCAGCACACATCACCCCTTACATATGGCTACCTACCTGTCCAGACTGAAACCCCATTGATTATTATGTGTGGGGCAGAGTTGAGGAGAGACCAACAAAACTCCTTGTAATATCAAAGATGAACTGAAGGCAAGGATTATGGCAGCACATCACCCCTTACATATGGCTACCTACCTGTCCAGACTGAAACCCCATTGATTATTATGTGTGGGGCAGAGTTGAGGAGAGACCAACAAAACTCCTTGTAATATCAAAGATGAACTGAAGGCAAGGATTATGGCAGCACATCACCCCTTACATATGGCTACCTACCTGTCCAGACTGAAACCCCATTGATTATTATGTGTGGGGCAGAGTTGAGAGAGACCAACAAAACTCCTTGTAATATCAAAGATGAACTGAAGGCAAGGATTATGGCAGCACATCACCCCTTACATATGGCTACCTACCTGTCCAGACTGAAACCCCATTGATTATTATGTGTGGGGCAGAGTTGAGGGGAGAGACCAACAAAACTCCTTGTAATATCAAAGATGAACTGAAGGCAAGGATTATGGCAGCACATCACCCCTTACATATGGCTACCTACCTGTCCAGACTGAAACCCCATTGATTATTATGTGTGGGGCAGAGTTGAGGGGAGAACCAACAAAACTCCTTGTAATATCAAAGATGAACTGAAGGCAGGATTATGGCAGCACATCACCCCCGCCATGTAATACCTACCTGTCCAGACTGAAACCCCATTGATTATTATGTGTGGGGCAGAGTTGAGTGAGAGACCAACAAAACTCCTTGTAATATCAGAATGAACTGAAAGGCAAGGATTATGGCAACCACATCACCCCCTTACATATGGCTACCTACCTGTCCAGACTGAAACCCCATTGATTATTATGTGTGGGGCAGAGTTGAGTGAGGGAACCAACAAAACTCCTTGTAATATCAAAGATGAACTGAAGGCAAGGATTATGGCAGCACATCACCCCTTACATATGGCTACCTACCTGTCCAGACTGAAACCCCATTGATTATTATGTGTGGGGCAGAGTTGAGCAGAGACCAACAAAACTCCTTGTAATATCAAAGATGAACTGAAGGCAAGGATTATGGCACACACACATCACCCCTTACATATGGCTACCTACACAGACTGAAACCCCCATTGATTATTATGTGTGGGGCAGAGTTGGGGAGAGACCAACAAAACTCCTTGTAATATCAAAGATGAACTGAAGGCAAGGATTATGGCAGCACATCACCCCTTACATATGGCTACCTACCTGTCCAGACTGAAACCCCATTGATTATTATGTGTGGGGCAGAGTTGAGTGAGAGACCAACAAAACTCCTTGTAATATCAAAGATGAACTGAAGGCAAGGATTATGGCAGCACATCACCCCTTACATATGGCTACCTACCTGTCCAGACTGAAACCCCATTGTTATTATGTGTGGAGGCAGGATTGAGTGAGAGACCAACAAAACTCCTTGTAATATCAAAGATGAACTGAAGGCAAGGATTATGGCAGCACATCACCCCTTACATATGGCTACCTACCTGTCCAGACTGAAACCCCATTGATTATTATGTGTGGGGCAGAGTTGAGAGAAGACCAACAAAACTCCTTGTAATATCAAAGATGAACTGAAGGCAAGGATTATGGCAGCACATCACCCCTTACATATGGCTACCTACCTGTCCAGACTGAAACCCCATTGATTATTATGTGTGGGGCAGAGTTGAGGGAGAGACCAACAAAACTCCTTGTAATATCAAAGATGAACTGAAGGCAAGGATTATGGCAGCACTCACCCCTTACATATGGCTACCTACCTGTCCAGACTGAAACCCCATTGATTATTATGTGTGGGGCAGAGTTGAAGACCAACAAAACTCCTTGTAATATCAAAGATGAACTGAAGGCAAGGATTATGGCAGCACATCACCCCTTACATATGGCTACCTACCTGTCCAGACTGAAACCCCATTGATTATTATGTGTGGGGCAGAGTTGAGGAGAGACCAACAAAACTCCTTGTAATATCAAAGATGAACTGAAGGCAAGTTATGGCAGCACATCACCCCTTACATATGGCTACCTACCTGTCCAGACTGAAACCCCATTGATTATTATGTGTGGGGCAGAGTTGAGGGAGAGACCAACAAAACTCCTTGTAATATCAAAGATGAACTGAAGGCAAGGATTATGGCAGCACATCACCCCTTACATATGGCTACCTACCTGTCCAGACTGAAACCCCATTGATTATTATGTGTGGGGCAGAGTTGAGGGAAGACCAACAAAACTCCTTGTAATATCAAAGATGAACTGAAGGCAAGGATTATGGCAGCACATCACCCCTTACATATGGCTACCTACCTGTCCAGACTGAAACCCCATTGATTATTATGTGTGGGGCAGAGTTGGGGAGAGACCAACAAAACTCCTTGTAATATCAAAGATGAACTGAAGGCAAGGATTATGGCAGCACATCACCCCTTACATATGGCTACCTACCTGTCCAGACTGAAACCCCCATTGATTATTATGTGTGGGGCAGAGTTGAGGGAGAGACCAACAACCAGCAATATCAAAGATGAACTGAAGGCAAGGATTATGGCAGCACATCACCCCTTACATATGGCTACCTACCTACCC
>JBBBDQ010016110.1:0-12673 GCA_037127315.1 Ascarosepion bandense | reverse complement strand
TTTTACTTTAAATGAAGCTAAGAATAGCTTAGGTTCTTTATTAACCTAAGAATAAGTTTGACTTTAAATGAAGCTAAGAATAGCTTAGGTTCTATATTAACCTTAGAATAATTTGACTTTAAAATTACTAAGAACAGTCAGTCTATTAACCTAAGAATAAGTTTGACTTTAAATGAAGCTAAGAATAGCTTAGGTTCTATATTAACCTTAGAATAAGTTTGAATTTTAAATGAAGCTAAGAATAGCTTATGTTCTTTATTAACCTAAGAATAAGTTTGACTTTAAATGAAGCTAAGAATAGCTAGGTTCTATATTAACCTAAGAATAAGTTTGACTTTTAAATGAAGCTAAGAATAGCTTAGGTTCTATATTAACCTTAGAATAAGTTTGACTTTAAATGAAGTGAAGAACAGCTTAGGTTCTTTATTAACCTAAGAATAAGTTTGACTTTAAATGAAGCTAAGAATAGCTTAGGTTCTATATTTAACCTTAGAATAAGTTTGATTTTAAATGAAGCTAAGAATAGCTAGGTTCTTTATTAACCTAAGAATAAGTTTGACTTTAAATGAAGCTAAGAATAGCTTAGGTTCTATATTAACCTAAGAATAAGTTTGACTTTAAATGAAGCTAAGAATAGCTTAGGTTCTTTATTAACTTCCAAGAATAAGTTTGACTTTAAAATGAAGCTAAGAATAGCTTAGGTACTATATTAACCTAAGAATAAGTTTGACTCCTAAATGAAACAAGAATAGCTTAGGTTCTATATTAACCTAAGAATAAGTTTGACTTTACATGAAGCTAAGAACAGCTTAGGTTCTTTATTAACCTAAGAATAAGTTTGACTTTAAATGAAGCTAAGAATAGCTTAGGGTTCCTATATTAACCTAAGAATAAGTTTGACTTTAAATGAAGCTAAGAATAGCTTAGGTTTTTTATTAACCTAAGAATAAGTTTGACTTTAAATGAAGCTAAGAATAGCTTAGGTTCTATATTAACCTAAGAATAAGTTTGACTTTAAATGAAGCAAGAATAGCTTAGGTTCTTTATTAACCTAAGAATAAGTTTGACTTTAAATGAAGCTAAGAACAGCTTAGGTTCTATATTAACCTAAGAATAAGTTTTACTTTAAATGAAGCTAAGAATAGCTTAGGTTCTATATTAACCTAAGAATAAGTTTGACTTTAAATGAAGCTAAGAATAGCTTAGGTTCTTTATTAACCTAAGAATAAGTTTGACTTTAAATGAAGCTAAGAATAGCTTAGGCTCTAATCATTAAGCTAAGAATAAGTTTGACTTTTAAATGAAGCTAAGAATAGCTTAGGTTCTTTTATTAACCTAAGAATAAGTTTGACTTTAAATGAAGCTAAGAATAGCTTAGGTTATATATTAACCTAAGAATAAGTTTTACTTAAATGAAGCTAAGAATAGCTTAGGTTCTATATTAACCTAAGAATGTTTGACTTTAAATGAAGCTAAGAATAGCTTAGGTTCTTTATTAACCTAAGAATAGTTTGACTTTAAATGAAGCTAAGAATAGCTTAGGTTCTATAATAACCTAAGAATAAGTTTGACTTTAAATGAAGCTAGTTAACAGCTCTTAGGCACTTATTAACCTAAGAATACGTTTGACTTTTAAATGAAGCTAAGAACAGCTTAGGTTCTTTATTAACCTAAGAATAAGTTTGACTTTAAATGAAGCTAAGAACAGCTTAGGGTTCTATATTAACCCAAGAATAAGTTTGACTTTAAATGAAGCAAGAACAGCTTAGGTTCTTTATTAACCTAAGAATAATTTTGACTTTAAATGAAGCTAAGAATAGCTTAGGTTCTATATTAACCTAAGAATAAGTTTTACTTTAAATGAAGCTAAGAATAGCTTAGGGTTCTTTATTAACCTAAGAATAAGTTTGACTTTAAATGAAGCTAAGAATAGCTTAGGTTCTTTATTAACCTAAGAATAAGTTTGACTTTAAATGAAGCTAAGAATAGCTTAGGTTCTATATTAACCTAAGAATAAGTTTGACTTTAAATGAAGCTAAGAATAGCTTAGGTTCTATATTAACCTAAGAATAAGTTTGACTTTAAATGAAGCTAAGAATAGCTTAGGTTCTTTATTAACCTAAGAATAAGTTTGACTTTAAATGAAGCTAAGAATAGCTTAGGTTCTATATTAACCTAAGAATATTTGTTTGACTTTAAATGAAGCTAAGAATAGCTTAGGTTCTTTATTAACCTAAGAATAAGTTTGACTTTAAATGAAGCTAAGAATAGCTTAGGTTCTTTATTAATCCCAAGAATAAGTTTGACTTTAAATGAAGCTAAGAAATAGCTTAGGTTCTATATTAACCTAAGAATAAGTTTGACTTTAAATGAAGTCTTTAAGAATAGCTTAGGTTCTTTATTAACCTAAGAATAAGTTTGACTTTAAATGAAGTTTTCAAGAACAGCTTAGGTTCTTTATTAACCTAAGAATAAGTTTGACTTTAAATGAAGCTAAGAATAGCTTAGGTTCTTTATTAACCTAAGAATAAGTTTGACTTTAAATGAAGCTGAAGAATAGCTTAGGGTCTATATTAACCTAAGAATAAGTTTGACATTAAATGAAGCTAAGAATAGCTTAGGTTCTTTATTAACCTAAGAATAAGTTTGACTTTTAAATGAAGCTAAGAATAGCTTAGGTTCTTTATTAACCTAAGAATAAGTTTGACTTTAAATGAAGCTAAGAATAGCTTAGGTTCTATATTAACCTAAGAATAAGTTTGACTTTAAATGAAGCTAAGAATAGCTTAGGTTCTTTATTAATCCAAGAATAAGTTTGACTTTAAATGAAGCTAAGAATAGCTTAGGTTCGATATTAACCTAAGAATAAGTTTGACCTCTAATGAAGCTAAAGAAATAGCTTAGGTTCTTTATTAACCTTAGAATAAATTTGACTAAATGAAGCTAAGAATAGCTTAGGTTCTATATTAACCTAAGAATAAGTTTGACTTTAAATGAAGCTAAGAAATAGCTTAGGTTCTTTATTAACCTATGAATAAGTTTGACTTTAAATGAAGCTAAGAATAGCTTAGGTTCTTTATTAACCTAAGAATAAGTTTGACTTTAAATGAAGCTAAGTAACAGATTAGGGTTCTATATTAACCTAAGAATAAGTTTGACTTTAAATGAAGCTAAGAATAGCTTAGGTTCTATATTAACCTAAGAATAAGTTTGACTTTAAATGAAGTCAAAGAATAGCTTAGGTTCTTTATTAACCTAAGAATAAGTTTGACGTTAAATGAAGCTAAAAATAGCTTAGGTTCTATATTAACCCAAGAATAAGTTTGACTTTAAATGAAGCAAGGAATAGCTTAGGGCCCAGTATTAACCTAAGAATAAGTTTGACTTTAAATGAAGCTAAGAATAGCTTAGGTTCTCCCCATTAACCTAAGAATAAGTTTGACTTTAAATGAAGCTAAGAATAGCTTAGGTTCTATATTAACCTAAGAATAAGTTTGACTTTAAATGAAGCTAAGAACAGCTTAGGTTCTATATTAACCTAAGAATAAGTTTGACTTTAAATGAAGCTAAGAATAGCTTAGGTTCTTTATTAACATAAGAATAAGTTTGACTTTAAATGAAGCTAAGAATAGCTTAGGTTCTTTATTAACCTAAGAATAAGTTTGACTTTAAATGAAGCTAAGAATAGCTTAGGCTCCCATATTAACCTAAGAATAAGTTTGACTCTAAATGAAGCTATGAAACAGCTTAGGTTCTATATTAACCTAAGAATAAGTTTGAATTTAAATGAAGCTAAGAATAGCTTAGGTTCTATATTAACCTATGAATAAGTTTGACTTTAAATGAAGTTAAGAATAGGCTTAGGTTCTTTATTAACCTAAGAATAAGTTTGACTTTAAATGAAGCTAAGAATAGCTTAGGTTCTATATTAACCCAAGAATAAGTTTGACTTTAAATGAAGCTAAGAACAGCTTAGTTCTATATTAACCCAAGAATAAGTTTTACTTTAAATGAAGCTAAGAATAGCTTAGGTTCTTTATTAACCTAAGAATAAGTTTGTCTTTAAATGAAGCTAAGAACAGCTTAGGTTCTTTATTAACCTAAGAATAAGTTTGACTTTAAATGAAGCTAAGAATAGCTTAGGTTCTATATTAACCTAAGAATAAGTTTGACTTTAAAATGAAGTTATTAAATAGCTTAGGTTCTATATTAACCTAAGCATAAGTTTGACTTTAAATGAAGCTAAGAATAGCTTAGGTTCTTTATTAACCTAAGAATAAGTTTGACTTTTAAATGAAGTTAAGAATAGCTAGGTTCTATATTAACCTAAGAATAAGTTTTACTTTAAATGAAGCTAAGAATAGCTTAGGTTCTTTATTAACCCAAGAATAAGTTTGACTTTAAATGAAGCTAAGAATAGCTAGGTTCTATATTAACCTAAGAATAAGTTTGACTTTAAATGAAGCTAAGAATAGCTTAGGTTCTATATTAACCTAAGAATAAAGTTTGACTTTTAAATGAAGCTAAGAATAGCTTAGTTTCTTTATTAACCTAAGAATAAGTTTGACTTCTTAAATGAAGCTAAGAATAGCTTAGGTTCTATATTAACCTAAGAATAAGTTTGACTTTAAATGAAGCTAAGATTAGCTTAGGTTCTATATTAACCTAAGAATAAGTTTGACTTTAAATGAAGCTAAGAAATAGCTTAGGTTCTTTATTAACCTAAGAATAAGTTTGACTTTAAATGAAGGCTAAGAATAGCTTAGGGTTCTTTATTAATCCAAGAATAAGTTTGACTTTAAATGAAGCCAAGAATAGCTTAGGTTCTATATTAACCTAAGAATAAGTTTGACTTTAAATGAAGCTAAGAACAGCTTAGGTTCTTTATTAACCTAAGAATAAGTTTGACTTTAAAATGAAGCTAAGAATAGCTTAGGTTCTATATTAACCTAAGAATAAGTTTGACTTTAAATGAAGCAAAGAATAGGCTTAGGTTCTTTATTAACCTTAGAATAAATTTGACTTTAAATGAAGCTAAGAATAGCTTAGGTTCTTTATTAACCTAAGAATAAGTTTGGACTTTAAATGAAGCTAAGAATAGCTTAGGTTCTTTATTAACCTAAGAATAAGTTTGACTTTAAATGAAGCTAAGAATAGCTTAGGTTCTATATTAACCCAAGAACAAGTTTGACTTTAAATGAAGCTAAGAATAGCTTAGGTTCTATATTAACCTCAAGAATAAGTTTGACTTTAAATGAAGCTAAGAACAGCTTAGGTTCTTTATTAACCTAAGAATAAGTTTGACTCTTAAATGAAGCTAAGAATAGCTTTTAGGTTCTATATTAACCTAAGAATAAGTTTGACTTTAAATGAAGCTAAGAATAGCTTAGGTTCTTTGGTTTAATCCAAGAATAAGTTTGACTTTAAATGAAGCTAAGAATAGCTTATCTTTATTAACCTAAGAATAAGTTTGACTTTAAATGAAGCTAAGAATAGCTTTGTGTTCTATATTAACCTAAGAATAAGTTTGACTTTAAATGAAGCTAAGTAAATAGCTTAGGTTCTTTATTAACCTAAGAATGTTTGACTCTAAATGAAGCTAAGAACAGGCCAGGGTTCTTTATTAACCTAAGAATAAGTTTGACTTTAAATGAAGCTAAGAATAGCTTAGGTTCTTTATTAACCTAAGAATAAGTTTGACTTTAAATGAAGCTAAGAATAGCTTAGGGTCTATATTAACCTAAGAATAAGTTTGACATTAAATGAAGCTAAGAATAGCTTAGGTTCTCTTATTAACCTAAGAATAAGTTTGACTCTAAATGAAGCTAAGAATAGCTTAGGTTCTTTATTAACCTAAGAATAAGTTTGACTTTAAATGAAGCTAAGAATAGCTTAGGTTCTATATTAACCTAAGAATAAGTTTGACTTAAATGAAGCTAAGAATAGCTTTTAGGGTTCTTTATTAACCTAAGAATAAGTTTGACTTTAAATGAAGCTAAGAATAGCTTAGGTTCGATATTAACCTAAGAATAAGTTTGACTTTAAATGAAGCTAAGAAATAGCTTAGGTTCTTTATTAACCTTAGAATAAATTTGACTTTAAATGAAGCTAAGAATAGCTTAGGTTCTATATTAACCAAAGAATAAGTTTGACTTTAAATGAAGCTAAGAATAGCTTAGGTTCTTTATTAACCTATGAATAAGTTTGACTTTAAATGAAGCAGAACAGTTTAGGTTCTTTATTAACCTAAGCAAGAATGTTTGACTTTAAATGAAGTCAAGAATAGATTAGGTTCTATATTAACCTAAGAATAAGTTTGACTTTAAATGAAGCTAAGAATAGCTTAGGTTCTATATTAACCTAAGAATAAGTTTGACTTTAAATGAAGCTAAGAATAGCTTAGGTTCTTTATTAACCTAAGAATAAGTTTGACTTTAAATGAAGCTAAAAATAGCTTAGGTTCTATATTAACCTAAGAATAAGTTTGACTTTAAATGAAGTTAAGAATAGCTTAGGTTCTATATTAACCTAAGAATAAGTTTGACTTAAATGAAGCTAAGAATAGCTTAGGTTCTTTATTAACCTAAGAATAAGTTTGACTTTAAATGAAGCTAAGAATAGCTTAGGTTCTATATTAACCTATGAATAAGTTTGACTTTAAATGAAGCTAAGAATAGCTTAGGTTCTATATTAACTCAAGAATAAGTTTCTGACTTTAAATGAAGCTAAGAATACTAGTTCTTTATTAACATAAAGAATAAGTTTGACTTTAAATGAAGGAAACAGCTTATAGGTTCTTTATTAACCTAAGAATAAGTTTGATCTTAAATGAAGCTAAGAATAGCTAGGTTCTATATTAACCTAAGAATAAGTTTGACTTTAAATGAAGCTAAGAATAGCTTTGCAGTCTAAGTATTAACCTAAGAATAAGTTTGAATTTAAATGTTTTATGAATAAGCTTAGGTTCTATATTAACCTAAGAATAAGTTTGACTTTAAATGAAGCTAAGAATAGCTTAGGTTCTTTATTAACCTAAGAATAAGTTTGACTTTAAATGAAGCTAAGCAATAGCTTAGGTTCTATATTAACTCAAGAATAAGTTTGACTTTAAATGAAGCTAAGAATAGCTAGGTTCTATATTAACCTAAGAATAAGTTTTACTTTAAAATGAAGCTAAGAATAGCTTATAGGTTCTTTATTAACCTAAGAATAAGTTTGTCTTTAAATGAAGCTAAGAATAGCTTAGGTTCTTTATTAACCTAAGAATAAGTTTGACTTTAAATGAAGCTAAGAACAGCTTTCTAGGTTCTATATTAACCTAAGAATAAGTTTGACTTTTAAATGAAGCTAAGAACAGCTTAGGTTCTATATTAACCTAAGTACAAGTTTGACTTTAAATGAAGCTAAGAACAGCTAGGTTTTATTAACCTAAGAATAAGTTTGACTTTTAAATGAAGCTAAGAATAGCTTTAGGTTCTATATTAATCCCAAGAATAAGTTTTACTTTAAATGAAGCTAAGAATAGCTTAGGTTCTTTATTAACCTAAGAATAAGTTTGACTCTAAATGAAGCTAAGAACAGCTTAGGTTCTATATTAACCCAAGAATAAGTTTGACTCTAAATGAAGCTGAAGAATAGCTTAGGTTCTATATTAACCTAAGAATAAGTTTGACTTTAAATGTCTATCAGCTTAGTTTCTTTATTAACCTAAGAATAAGTTTGACTTTAAATGAAGTTAAGAATAGCTTAGGTTCTATATTAACCTAAGAATAAGTTTGACTTTAAATGAAGCCAAGATTAGCTTAGGTTCTATATTAACCTAAGAATAAGTTTGACTTAAATGAAGCTAAGAATAGCTAAGGTTCTTTATTAACCTAAGAATAAGTTTGACTTTAAATGAAGCTAAGAATAGCTTAGGTTCTTTATTAACCTAAGAATAAGTTTGACTTTAATGAAGCTAAGAATAGCTTAGGTTCTATATTAACCTAAGAATAAGTTTGACTTTAAATGAAGCTAAGAATAAATAGGTTCTTTATTAACCTAAGAATAAGTTTGACTTTAAATGAAGTTGTATAGCCTAGGGTTCTATATTAACCTAAGAATAAGTTTGACTTTAAATGAAGCAAAGAATAGCTTAGGTTCTTTATTAACCTTAGAATAAATTTGATTTTAAATGAAGCTAAGAATAGCTTAGGTTCTTTATTAACCTAAGAATAAGTTTGACTTTAAATGAAGCTAAGAATAGCTTAGGTTCTTTATTAACCTATGAATAAGTTTGACTTTAAATGAAGCTAAGAATAGCTTAGGTTCTTTATTAACCTAAGAATAAGTTTGACTTTAAATGAAGCTAAGAATAGCTTAGGTTCTATAATCACCTTAGAATAAGTTTGACTTTAAATGAAGCTAAGAATAGCTTAGGGTTCTTTATTAACCTATGAATAAGTTTGACTTTAAATGAAGCTAAGAATAGCTTAGGTTTTTTTATTAACCTAAGAATAAGTTTGACTTTAAATGAAGCTAAGAATAGCTTAGGTTCTTTATTAACCTAAGAATAAGTTTGACTTTAAATGAAGCTAAGAAATAGCTTAGGTTCTATATTAACCTTAGAATAAGTTTGACTTTAAAATGAAGCTAAGAATAGCTTAGGTTCTATATTAACCTAAGAATAAGTTTGACTTTAAATGAAGCTAAGAATAGCTTAGGGTTCTATATTAACCTAAGAATAAGTTTTACTTTAAATGAAGCTAAGAATAGCTTAGGTTCTTTATTAACCTAAGAATAAGTTTGTCTTTAAATGAAGTTTAAGAATAGCTTTGGGTTCTTTATTAACCTAAGAATAAGTTTGACTTTTAAATGAAGCTAAGAATAGCTTAGGTTCTATATTAACCTAAGAATAAATTTGACTTTAAATGAAGCTAAGAATAGCTTAGGTTCTATATTAACTTAAGAATAAGTTTGACTTTAAATGAAGCTAAGAATAGCTTAGGTTCTTTATTAACCTAAGAATAAGTTTGACTTTAAATGAAGCTAAGAATAGCTTAGGGTTCTATATTAACCTAAGAATAAGTTTGACTTTAAATGAAGCTAAGAATAGCTTAGGTTCTATATTAACCTAAGAATAAGTTTGACTTTAAATGAAGCTAAGAATAGCTTTAGGTTCTTTATTAACATAAGAATAAGTTTGACTTTAAATTAGCTAAGAATAGCTTAGGTTCTTTATTAACCTAAGAATATGTTTGACTTTAAATGAAGCTATGAATAGCTAGCTCAGTATTAACCCAAGAATAAGTTTGACTTTAAAATGAAGCTAAGAATAGCTTAGGTTCTTTATTAACCTAAGAATAAGTTTGACTTTAAATGAAGCTAAGAATAGCTTAGGTTCTTTATTAACCTAAGATTGTTTGACTTTAAATGAAGCTAAGAATAGCTTTCAGTTCTATATTAACCTAAGGAATAAGTTTAATTTTAATGAAGCTAAGAATAGCTTAGGTTCTTTACACCCAAGAATAAGTTTGAATTTAAATGAAGCTAAGAATAGCTTAGGTTCTTTATTAACCTAAGAATAAGTTTGACTTTAAATGAAGTTAAGAATAGCTTAGGTTCTATATTAACCTAAGAATAAGTTTGACTTTTAAATGAAGCTAAGAATAGCTTAGGTTCTTTATTAACCTAAGAATAAGTTTGACTTTAAATGAAGTTAAGAATAGCTTAGGTTCTTTATTAACCTAAGAATAAGTTTGACTTTAAATGAAGCTAAGAATAGCTTAGGTTCTATATTAACCTTAGAATAAGTTTGACTTTAAATGAAGTTAAGAATAGCTTAGGTTCTTTTATTAACCTAAGAATAAGTTTGACTTTAAATGAAGCTAAGAATAGCTTAGGTTCTATATTAACCTAAGAATAAGTTTGACTTTAAATGAAGCTAAGAATAGCTTAGGTTCTTTATTAACCTAAGAATAAGTTTGACTTTAAATGAAGCTAAGAATAGCTTAGGTTCTTTATTAACCTAAGAATAAGTTTGACTTTTAAATGAAGCTAAGAATAGCTTAGGTTCTATATTAACCTAAGAATAAGTTTGACTTTAAATGAAGCTAAGAATAGCTTAGGTTCTTTATTAACCCAAGAATAAGTTTGACTTTAAATGAAGCTAAGAATAGCTTAGGTTCTATATTAACCTAAGAATAAGTTTGACTTTAAATGAAGCTAAGAATAGCTTAGGTTCTTTATTAACCTAAGAATAAGTTTGACTTTAAATGTTTAAGAATAGCTTAGGGTTCTATATTAACCTAAGAATAATTTGACTTTTAAATTAGTTAAGAATAGCTTAGGCTCTTTATTAACCTAAGAATAAGTTTGACTTTAAATGAAGCTAAGAATAGCTTAGGTTCTTTATTAACCTAAGAATAAGTTTGACTCAAATGAAGCTAAGAATAGCTTAGGTTCTATATTAACCTAAGAATAAGTTTGACTTTAAATGAAGCTAAGAATAGCTTAGGGTTCTTTATTAACCTAAGAACAAGTTTAATTTTAAATGAAGCTAAGAATAGCTTAGGTTCTTTATTAACCTAAGAATAAGTTTGACTTTAAATGAAGCTAAGAATAGCTTAGGTTCTATATTAACCTAAGAATAAGTTTGACTTTAAATGAAGCTAAGAATAGCTTAGGTTCTTTATTAACCTAAGAATATGTTTGACTTTAAATGAAGCTAAGAATAGCTTAGGTTCTATATTAACCTTAGAATAAGTTTGACTTTAAATGAAGCTAAGAATAGCTTAGGCCCTTTATTAACCTAAGAAAAATTTTGACTTTAAATGAAGCTAAGAATAGCTTAGGTTCTATATTAACCTAAGAATAAGTTTTACTTTAAATGAAGCTAAGAATAGCTTAGGTTCTTTATTAACCTAAGAATAAGTTTGACTTTAAATGAAGCTAAGAATAGCTTAGTTTCTTTATTAACCTAAGAATAAGTTTGACTTTAAATGAAGTTAAGAATAGCTTAGGTCTTATATTAACCTAAGAATAAGTTTGATTTAAATGGAAGTAAGAATAGCTTAGGTTCTTTATTAACCTAAGAATAAGTTTGACTTTAAATGAAGCTAAGAATAGCTTAGGTTCTTTATTAACCTAAAAATAAGTTTGAATTTAAATGAAGCTAAGAATAGCTTAGGTTCTATATTAACCTTAGAATAAGTTTGACTTTAAATGAAGTTAAGAATAGCTTAGGTTCTTTATTAACCTAAGAATATTTGACTCTTAAATGAAGCTAAGAATAGCTTAGGTTCTATATTAACCTAAGAATAAGTTTGACTTTAAATGAAGTTGTAAGAATAGCTTAGGTTCTTTATTAACCTAAGAATAAGTTTGACTTCTTAAATGAAGCAGAATAGCTTAGGTTCTATATTAACCTAAGAATAAGTTTGACTTTAAATGAAGCTAAGAATAGCTTAGGTTCTATATTAACCTAAGAATAAGTTTGACTTTACATGAAGTTAAGAATAGCTTAGGTTCTTTATTAACCTAAGAATAAGTTTGACTTTAAATGAAGCTAAGAATAGCTTAGGTTCTTTATTAACCTAAGAATAAGTTTGACTTTAAATGAAGCTAAGAATAGCTTAGGTTCTTTATTAACCTAAGAATAAGTTTGACTTTAAATGAAGCTAAGAATAGCTTAGGTTCTATATTAACCTAAGAATAAGTTTGACTTTAAATGAAGCTAAGAATAGCTTAGGTTCTTTATTAACCTAAGAATAAGTTTGACTTTAAATGAAGCTAAGAATAGCTTAGGTTCTATATTAACCTAAGAATAAGTTTGACTTTAAATGAAGCTAAGAATAGCTTAGGTTCTTTATTAACCTAAGAATAAGTTTGACTTTAAATGAAGCTAAGAATAGCTTAGGTTCTATATTAACCTAAGAATAAGTTTTACTTTAAATGAAGCTAAGAATAGCTTAGGTTCTTTATTAACCTAAGAATAAGTTTGACTTTAAATGAAGCTAAGAATAGCTTAGGTTCTTTATTAACCTATGAATGATTTGACTTTAAATGAAGCTAAGAATGACTTAGGTTCTTTATTAATCTAAGAATAAGTTTGACTTTAAATGAAGCTAGAATAGCTTAGGTTCTTTATTAACTTAACTAGAATAAGTTTGACTTTAAAATGAAGCTAAGAATAGCTTAGGTTCTTTATTAACCTAAGGATAAGTTTGACTTTAAATGAAGCTAAGAATAGCATAGGTTCTTTATTAACCTAAGAATAAGTTTGACTTTAAATGAAGCTAAGAATAGCTTGGGTTCTATATTAACTAAGAACAAGTTTGACTTTAAATGAAGCTTCAAAATAGCTTAGGTTCTATATTAACCTAAGAACAAGTTTGACTTTAAATGAAGCTAAGAATAGCTTAGGTTCTTTATTAACAAGAATGAAAGTTTGACTTTAAATGAAGCTAAGAATAGCTTGGGTTCTTTATTAACCTAAGAATAAGTTTGACTTTAAATGAAGCTAAGAATAGCTTAGGTTCTTTATTAACCCTAAGAATAAGTTTGACTAAATGAAGCTAAAGAATAGCTTAGGTTCTTTGATAACTAAAGAATAAAAGTTTGACTTTAAATGAAGCTAAGAATAGCTTAGGTTCTTTATTAACCTATGAAGAAGTTTGACTTTAAATGAAGCTAA
>JBBBDQ010016108.1:0-39534 GCA_037127315.1 Ascarosepion bandense | reverse complement strand
TTATGTTCTATATTAACATAAGAATAGAGTTTTACTTTAAATGAAGCTAAGAATAGCTTAGGTTCTATATTAACCTAAGAATAAGTTTGACTTTAAATGAAGCTAAGAATAGCTTAGGGTCTATATTAACCTAAGAATAAGTTTGACTTTAAATGAAGCCAGGAAATAGCTTAGGTTCTATATTAACCTAAGAATAGTTTGACTTTAAATGAAGCTAAGGGCAGCAGGTTCTATATTAACCTAAGAATAGGATTTGACTTTAAATGAAGCTAAGAATAGCTTAGGTTCTTTATTAACCTAAGAATAAGTTTGACTTTAAATGAAGCTAAGAATAGCTTAGGTTCTATATTAACCTAAGAATAAGTTTGACTTTAAATGAAGCTAAGAATAGCTTAGGTTCTATATTAACCTATGAATAAGTTTGACTTTAAATGAAGCTAAGAATAGCTAAGGTTCTTTATTAACCTTAGAATAAATTTGACTTTAAATGAAGCTAAGAATAGCTTAGGTTCTATATTAACCTAAGAATAAGTTTGACTTTAAATGAAGCTAAGAATAGCTTTAGGTTCTATATTAACTTTAAGAATAAGTTTGACTTTAAATGAAGCTAAGAATAGCTTAGGTTCTATAATTAACCTAAGAATAAGTTTGACTTTAAATGAAGCTAAGAATAGCTTAGGTTCTATATTAACCTAAGAATAAGTTTGACTTTAAATGAAGCTAAGAATAGCTTAGGTTCTATATTAACCTAAGAATAAGTTTGACTTTAAATGAAGCTAAGAATAGCTTAGGTTCTATATTAACCTATGAATAAGTTTGACTTTAAATGAAGCTAAGAATAGCTAAGGTTCTTTATTAACCTTAGAATAAATTTGACTTTAAATGAAGCTAAGAATAGCTTAGGTTCTATATAACCTAAGAATAAGTTTGACTTTAAATGAAGCAGAATAGCTTAGGTTCTTTATTAACCTAAGAATAAGTTTGACTTTAAATGAAGCTAAGAATAGCTTAGGTTCTATATTAACCTAAGAATAAGTTTTACTTTAAATGAAGCTAAGAATAGCTTAGGTTGTTTATTAACCTAAGAATAAGTTTGACTTAAATGTGACTAAGAATAGCTTAGGTTCTTTATTAACTAAGAATAAGTTTGACTTTAAATGAAGCTAAGAATAGCTTAGGTTCTTTACTAACCTAAGAATAAGTTTGACTTTAAATGAAGCTAAGAATAGCTTAGGTTCTATATTAACCTAAGAATAAGTTTGACTTTTAAATGAAGCTAAGAATAGCTTGGGTTCTATATTAACCTAAGAATAAGTTTTACTTTAAATGAAGCTAAGAATAAACAGGTTCTTCTTAACCTAAGAATAAGTTTGACTTTAAATGAAGCTAAGAATAGCTTGGGTTCTTTATTAACCTAAGAATAAGTTTGACTTTAAATGAAGCTAAGAATAGCTTAGGTTCTTTATTAACCTAAGAATAAGTTTGACTTTAAATGAAGCTAAGAATAGCTTATGTTCTATATTAACCTAAGAATAAGTTTTACTTTAAATGAAGCTAAGAATAGCTTAGGTTCTATATTAACCTAAGAATAAGTTTGACTTTAAATGAAGCTAAGAATAGCTTAGGGTCTATATTAACCTAAGAATAAGTTTGACTTTAAATGAAGCTAAGAATAGCTTAGGTTCTATATTAACCTAAGAATAAGTTTGACTTTAAATATGAAGCTAAGAATAGCTTAGGTTCTATGTGCTCTAAGAATAAGTTTGACTTTAAATGAAGCTAAGAATAGCTTAGGTTCTTTATTAACCTAAGAATAAGTTTGTGACTTTAAATGAAGCTAGAATAGCTTGGGACACATATTAACCTAAGAATAAGTTTGACTTTAAATGAAGCTAAGAATAGCTTAGGTTCTATATTAACCTATGAATAAGTTTGACTTTAAATGAAGCTAAGAATAGCTAAGGTTCTTTATTAACCTTAGAATAAATTTGACTTTAAATGAAGCTAAGAATAGCTTAGGTTCTATATTAACCTAAGAATAAGTTTGACTTTAAATGAAGCTAAGAATAGCTTAGGTTCTATATTAACCTAAGAATAAGTTTGACTTTAAATGAAGCTAAGAATAGCTTGAGTTCTATATTAACCTAAGAATAAGTTTGACTTTAAATGAAGCTAAGAATAGCTTAGGTTCTATATTAACCTAAGAATAAGTTTGACTTTAAATGAAGCTAAGAATAGCTTAGGTTCTTTATTAACCTAAGAGAAGTTTGACTTTAAATGAAGCTAAGAATAGCTTAGGTTCTATATTAAACTAAGAATAAGTTTGACTTTAAATGAAGCTAAGAATAGCTTAGGTTCTTTATTAACTAATAGAATAAGTTTGACTTTAAATGAAGCTAAGAATAGCTTAGGTTCTTTATTAACCTAAGAATAAGTTTGACTTTAAATGAAGCTGATAGCTTGGGTTCTATATTAACTCCTAAGAATAAGTTTTACTTTAAATGTGACTAAGAATAGCTTGGGTTCTTTATTAACCAAGAATAAGTTTGACTTTAAATGAAGCTAAGAATAGCTTAGGTTCTTTATTAACCTAAGAATAAGTTTGACTTTAAATGAAGCTAAGAATAGCTTAGGTTCTATATTAACCTAAGAATAAGTTTGACTTTAAATGAAGCTAAGAATAGCTTAGGTTCTTTATATTAACCTAAGAATAAGTTTGACTTTAAATGAAGCTAAGAATAGCTTAGGTTCTATATTAACCTAAGAATAAGTTTGACTTTAAATGAAGCTAAGAATAGCTTAGGTTCTTTATTAACCTAAGAATAAAGTTTGACTTTAAATGAAGCTAAGAATAGCTTAGGTTCTTTATTAACCTAAGAATAAGTTTGACTTTAAATGAAGCTAAGAATAGCTTAGGTTCTATATTAACCTAAGAATAAGTTTTACTTTAAATGAAGCTAAGAATAGCTTAGGTTCTATATTAACCTAAGAATAAGTTTGACTTTAAATGAAGCTAAGAATAGCTTAGGGTCTATATTAACCTAAGAATAAGTTTGACTTTAAATGAAGCTAGAATAGCTTAGGTTCTATATTAACCTAAGAATAAGTTTGACTTTAAATGAAGCTAAGAATAGCTTAGGTTCTATATTAACCTAAGAATAAGTTTGACTTTAAATGAAGCTAAGAATAGCTTAGGTTCTTTATTAACCTAAGAATAAGTTTGACTTTAAGTGAAGCTAAGAATAGCTTAGGTTCTATATTAACCTGAAATAAGTTTGACTTTAAATGAAGCTAAGAATAGCTTAGGTTCTATATTAACCTATGAATAAGTTTGACTTTAAATGAAGCTAAGAATAGCTAAGGTTCTTTATTAACCTTAGAATAAATTTGACTTTTAAATGAAGCTAAGAATAGCTTAGGTTCTATATTAACCTAAGAATAAGTTTGACTTTAAATGAAGCTAAGAATAGCTTGAGTTCTTTATTAACTTAAGAATAATTTTGACTTTAAATGAAGCTAAGAATAGCTTAGGTTCTATATTAACCTAAGAATAAGTTTTACTTTAAATGAAGCTAAGAATAGCTTAGGTTGTTTATTAACCTAAGAATAAGTTTGACTTTAAATGAAGCTAAGAATAGCTTGGGTTCTTTATTAACCTAAGAATAAGTTTGACTTTAAATGAAGCTAAGAATAGCTTGGGTTCTTTACTAACCTAAGAATAGGTTGACTTTAAATGAAGCTAAGAATAGCTTAGGTTCTATATTAACCTAAGAATAAGTTTGACTTTAAATGAAGCTAAGAATAGCTTAGGTTCTATATTAACCCTAAGAATAAGTTTTACTTTAAATGAAGCTAAGAATAGCTTAGGTTCTTTATTAACCTAAGAATAAGTTTGACTTTAAATGAAGCTAAAGAACACTTAGGTTCTTTATTAACCTAAGAATAAGTTTGACTTTAAATGAAGCTAAGAATAGCTTAGGTTCTTTATTAACCTAAGAAATGAGTTTGACTTTAAATGAAGCTAAGAATAGCTTAGGTTCTATATTAACCTAAGAATAAGTTTTACTTTAAATGAAGCTAAGAATAGCTTGGGTTCTATATTAACCTAAGAATAAGTTTGACTTTAAATGAAGCTAAGAATAGCTTAGGGTCTATATTAACCTAAGAATAAGTTTGAAGGCTTTAAATGAAGCTAAGAATAGCTTAGGTTCTATATTAACCTAAGAATAAGTTTGACTTTAAATGAAGCTAAGAATAGCTTAGGTTCTATATTAACTAAGAATAAGTTTGACTTTAAATGAAGCTAAGAATAGCTTAGGTTCTTTATTAACCAAGAATAAGTTTGACTTTAAATGAAGCTAAGAATAGCTTAGGTTCTATATTAACTAAGAATAAGTTTGACTTTAAATGAAGCTAAGTAAACAGGTTCTATATTAACCTATGAATAAGTTTGACTTTAAATGAAGCCAAGAATAGCTAAGGTTCTTTATTAACCTTAGAATAAATTACAAACTTTAAATGAAGCTAAAATAGCTTAGGTTCTATATTAACCTAAGAATAAGTTTGACTTTAAATGAAGCTAAGAATAGCTTAGGTTCTATATTAACCTAAGAATAAGTTTGACTTTAAATGAAGCTAAGAATAGCTTAGGTTCTATATTAACCTAAGAATAAGTTTGACTTTAAATGGAAAGCTAGAATAGCTTAGGTTCTATATTAACCTAAGAATAAGTTTTACTTTAAATGAAGCTAAGAATAAGCTTAGGTTCTTTATTCAACAAAATAAAGTTTGACTTTAAATGAAGCTAAATAGCTTAGGTTCTTTATTAACCTAAGAGAATAAGTTTGACTTTAAATGAAGCTAAGAATAGCTTAGGTTCTTTATTAACCTAAGAATAAGTTTGACTTTAAATGAAGCTAAGAATAGCTTAGGTTCTATATTAACCTAAGAATAAGTTTTACTTTAAATGAAGCTAAGAATAGCTTAGATTTCTATATTAACCTAAGAATAAGTTTGACTTTAAATGAAGCTAAGAATAGCTTAGGGTCTATATTAACCTAAATAAGTTTGACTTTAAATGAAGCTAAGAATAGCTTAGGTTCTATATTAACCTAAGAATAAGTTTGACTTTAAATGAAGCTAAGAATAGCTTAGGTTCTATATTAACCTAAGAATAAGTTTGACTTTAAATGAAGCTAAGAATAGCTTAGGTTCTTTATTAACCTAAGAATAAGTTTGACTTTAAATGAAGCTAAGAATAGCTTAGGTTCTATATTAACCTAAGAATAAGTTTGACTTTAAATGAAGCTAAGAATAGCTTAGGTTCTATATTAACCTATGAATAAGTTTGACTTTAAATGAAGCTAAGAATAGCTAAGGTTCTTTATTAACCTTAGAATAAATTTATTTAAATGAAGCTAAGAATAGCTTAGGTTCTATATTAACCTAAGAATAAGTTTGACTTTAAATGAAGCTAAGAATAGCTTAGGTTCTATATTAACCTAAGAATAAGTTTGACTTTAAATGAAGCTAAGAATAGCTTAGGTTCTATATTAACCTAAGAATAAGTTTGACTTTAAATGAAGCTAAGAATAGCTTGAGTTCTATATTAACCTAAGAATAAGTTGACTTTAAATGAAGCTAAGAATAGCTTAGGTTCTTTATTAACCTAGAATAAGTTTGACTTTAAATGAAGCTAAGAATAGCTTAGGTTCTATATTAAACTAAGAATAAGTTTATTTAAATGAAGCTAAGAATAGCTTAGGTTCTTTATTAACCTTAGAATAAGTATGACTTTAAATGAAGCCTGAGAATAGCTTAGGTTCTTTATTAACCTAAGAATAAGTTTGACTTTAAATGAAGCTAAGAATAGCTTAGGTTCTATATTAACCTAAGAATAAGTTTTACTTTAAATGAAGCTAAGAATAGCTTAGGTTCTTTATTAACCTAAGAATAAGTTTGACTTTAAATGAAGCTAAGAATAGCTTAGGTTCTTTATTAACCTAAGAATAAGTTTGACTTTAAATGAAGCTAAGAATAGCTTAGGTTCTATATGCTCTAAGAAATAAAGTTTGACTTTAAATGAAGCTAAGAATAGCTTAGGTTCTTTATTAACCAAAGAATAAGTTTGACTTTAAATGAAGCTAAGAATAGCTTAGGTTCTATATTAACCTAAGAATAGGATTTTGACTTTAAATAGGCTAAGAATAGCTTAGGTTCTTTATTAACCCTAAGGATAAGTTTGACTTTAAATGAAGCTAAGAATAGCTTAGGTTCTTTATTAATAAGAATAAGTTTGACTTTAAATACAGAGCTAAGAATAGCTTAGGTTCTATATTAACCAAGAATAAGTTTTACTTTAAATGAAGCTAAGAATAGCTTAGGTTCTATATTAACCTAAGAATAAGTTTGACTTTAAATGAAGCTAAGGAATAGCTTAGGTCTATATTAACCTAAGAATAAGTTTGACTTTAAATGAAGCTAAGAATAGCTTAGGTTCTATATTAACCTAAGAATAAGTTTGACTTTAAATGAAGCTAAGAATAGCTTGATTCTATATTAACCTAAGAATAAGTTTTGACTTTAAATGAAGCTAAGAATAGCTTAGGTTCTTTATTAACCAAAGAATAAGTTTGACTTTAAATGAAGCTAAGAATAGCTTAGGTTCTTTATTAACAAAGTCTAAGTTTGACTTTAAATGGAAACTAAGAATAGCTTAAGGTTCTTTATTAACCTAAGAATAGTTTGAGTTTAAATGAAGCTAAGAATAGCTTAGGTTCTATATTAACCTGAGGCCAGTTTACTTTAAATGAAGCTGGAAATAGCTTAGGTTCTTCATTAACCTAAGAATAAGTTTGACTTTAAATGAAGCTAAGAATAGCTTAGGTTCTTTATTAAACTAAGAATAAGTTTGACTTTAAATGAAGCTAAGAATAGCTTAGGTTCTATATTAAACTAAGAATAAGTTTATTTATAAATGAAGCTAAGAATAGCTTAGGTTCTTTATTAACCTTAGAATAAGTTTGACTTTAAATGAAGCTAAGAATAGCTTAGGTTCTTTATTAACCCTAAGAATAAGTTTGACTTTAAATGAAGCTAAGAATAGCTTAGGTTCTATATTAACCTAAGAATAAGTTTTTTACTTTAAATGAAGCTAAAAATAGCTTGGGTTCTTTATTAACCTAAGAATAAGTTTGACTTTAAATGAAGCTAAGAATAGCTTAGGTTCTTTATTAACCTAAAGAATAAGTTTGACTTTAAATGAAGCTAAGAATAGCTTAGGTTCTATATTAACCTAAGAATAAGTTTGACTTTAAATGAAGCTAAGAATAGCTTAGGTTCTTTATTAACCAAAGAATAAGTTTGACTTTAAATGAAGCTAAAAATAAGCTTAGGTTCTATATTAACCTAAAGAATAAGTTTGACTTTAAATGAAGCTAAGAATAGCTTAGGTTCTTTAATAACCTAAGAATAAGTTTGACTTTAAATGAAGCTAAGAATAGCTTAGGTTCTTTATTAACCTAAGAATAAGTTTGACTTTAAATGAAGCTAAGAATAGCTTAGGTTCTATATTAAACTAAGAATAAGTTTTACTTTAAATGAAGCTAAGAATAGCTTAGGTTCTATATTAACCTAAGAATAAGTTTGACTTTAAATGAAGCTAAGAATAGCTTAGGGTCTATATTAACCTAAGAATAATTTTGACTTTAAATGAAGCTAAGAATAGCTTAGGTTCTATATTAACCTAAGAATAAGTTTGACTTTAAATGAAGCTAAGAATAGCTTAGGTTCTATATTAACCTAAGAATAAGTTTGACTTTAAATGAAGCTAAGAATAGCTTGAGTTCTTTATTAACCTAAGAATAGTTTGACTTTAAATGAAGCTAAGAATAACTAGGTTCTATATTAACCTAAGAATAAGTTTTACTTTAAATGAAGCTAAGAATAGCTTAGGTTCTATATTAACCTAAGAATAAGTTTGACTTTAAATGAAGCTAAGAATAGCTTAGGGTCTATATTAACCTAAGAATAAGTTTGACTTTAAATGAAGCTAAGAATAGCTTAGGTTCTATATTAACCTAAGAATAAGTTTGACTTTAAATGAAGCTAAGAATAGCTTAGGTTCTATATTAACCTAAGAATAAGTTTGACTTTAAATGAAGCTAAGAATAGCTTGGGTTCTTTATTAACCTAAGAATAAGTTTGACTTTAAATGAAGCTAAGAATAGCTTAGGTTCTATATTAACCTAAGAATAAGTTTGACTTTAAATGAAGCTAAGAATAGCTTAGGTTCTATATTAACCTAAGAATAAGTTTGACTTTAAATATGAAGCTAAGAATAGCTTAGGTTCTTTATTAACCAAAATAAGTTTGACTTTAAATGAAGCTAAGAATAGCTTGGGTTCTTTATTAACCAAAGAATAAGTTTGACTTTAAATGAAGCTAAGAATAGCTTAGGTTCTTTATTAACCTAAGAATAAGTTTGAGTTTAAATGAAGCTAAGAATAGCTTAGGTTCTATATTAACCTAAGAATAAGTTTTACTTTAAATGAAGCTAAGAATAGCTTAGGTTCTTTATTAACCTAAGAATAAGTTTTGACTTTAAATGAAGCTAAGAATAGCTTAGGTTCTTTATTAACCTAAGAATAAGTTTGACTTTAAATGAAGCTAAGAATAGCTTAGGTTCTATATTAAACTAAGAATAAGTTTGACTTTAAATGAAGCTAAGAATAGCTTAGGTTCTTTATTAACCTTAGAATAAGTTTGACTTTAAATGAAGCTAAGAATAGCTTAGGTTCTTTATTAACCTAAGAATAAGTTTGACTTTAAATGAAGCTAAGAATAGCTTAGGTTCTATATTAACCTAAGAATAAGTTTTACTTTAAATGAAGCTAAAAATAGCTTAGGTTCTTTATTAACCTAAGAATAAGTTTGACTTCAAATGAAGCTAAGAATAGCTTAGGTTCTTTATTAACTAAGAATAAGTTTGACTTTAAATGAAGCTAAGAATAGCTTAGGTTCTATATTAACCTAAGAATAAGTTTGACTTTAAATGAAGCTAAAGAATAGCTTAGGTTCTTTATTAACCAAAAAGTAGATTTGACTTTAAATGAAGCTAAGAATAGCTTAGGTTCTATATTAACCTAAGAATAAGTTTGACTTTAAATGAAGCTAAGAATAGCTTAGGTTCTTTATTAACCTAAGAGAATAAGTTTGACTTTAAATGAAGCTAAGAATAGCTTAGGTTCTTTATTAACCTAAGAATAAGTTTGACTTTAAATGAAGCTAAGAATAGCTTAGGTTCTATATTAAACTAAGAATAGTTTTACTTTAAATGAAGCTAGAGGAATAGCTTGGGTTCTATATTAACCTAAGAATAAGTTTGACTTTAAGTAGGCTAAGAATAGCTTAGGGTCTATATTAACCTAAGAATAATTTTGACTTTAAATGAAGCTAAGAATAGCTTAGGTTCTATATTAACCTAAGAATGGTTGACTTTAAATGAAGCTAAGAATAGCTTAGGTTCTATATTAACCTAAGAATAAGTTTGACTTTAAATGAAGCTAAGAATAGCTTAGGTTCTTTATTAACCTAAGAATAAGTTGACTTTAAATGAAGCTAAGAATAGCTTAGGTTCTATATTAACCTAAGAATAAGTTTGACTTTAAATGAAGCTAAGAATAGCTTAGGTTCTATATTAACCTAAGAATAAGTTTGACTTTAAATGAAGCTAAGAATAGCTTGAGTTCTTTATTAACCAAAGAATAAGTTTGACTTTAAATGAAGCTAAGAATAGCTTAGGTTCTATATTAACCTAAGAATAAGTTTGACTTTAAATGAAGCTAAGGTAACTTGAGTTCTTTATTAACCTAAGAATAAGTTTGACTTTAAATGAAGCTAAGAATAGCTTAGGTTCTATATTAACCTAAGAATAAGTTTTACTTTAAATGAAGCTAAGAATAGCTTAGGTTGTTTATTAACCTAAGAATAGGTTTGACTTTAAATGAAGCTAAGAATAGCTTGGGTTCTTTATTAACCTAAGAATAAGTTTGACTTTAAATGAAGCTAAGAATAGCTTAGGTTCTTTATTAACTAAGAATAAGTTTGACTTTAAATGAAGCTAAGAATAGCTTAGGTTCTATATTAACTAAGAATAAGTTTGACTTTAAATGAAGCTAAGAATAGCTTAGGTTCTATATTAACCTAAGAATAAGTTTTACTTTAAATGAAGCTAAGAATAGCTTGAGTTCTTTATTAACCTAAGAATAAGTTTGACTTTAAATGAAGCTAAGAATAGCTTAGGTTCTTTATTAACCTAAGAATAAGTTTGACTTTAAATGAAGCTAAGAATAGCTTAGGTTCTTTATTAACCTAAGAATAAGTTTGACTTTAAATGAAGCTAAGAATAGCTTAGGTTCTATATTAACCTAAGAATAAGTTTGACTTTAAATGAAGCTAAGAATAGCTTAGGTTCTATATTAACTCTAAGAATAAGTTTGACTTTAAATGAAGCTAAGAATAGCTTAGGTTCTTTATTAACCTAAGAATAAGTTTGACTTTAAATGAAGCTAAGAATAGCTTAGGTTCTATATTAACCTAAGAATAAGTTTGACTAAATGAAGCTAAGAATAGCTTAGGTTCTATATTAACCTATGAATAAGTTTGACTTTAAATGAAGCTAAGAATAGCTAAGGTTCTTTATTAACCTTAGAATAAATTTGACTTTAAGTAAATGAGAATAGCTTAGGTTCTATATTAACCTAAGAATACATTTGACTTCTAAATGAAGCTAAGAAGGCAAGCTTAGGTTCTATATTAACTAAGAATAAGTTTGACTTTAAATGAAGCTAAGAATAGCTTAGGTTCTATATTAACCTAAGAATAAGTTTGACTTTAAATGAAGCTAAGAATAGCTTAGGTTCTATATTAACCTAAGAATAAGTTTGACTTAAATGAAGCTTTAGAATAGCTTAGGTTCTTTATTAACCTAAGAATAAGTTTGACTTTAAATGAAGCTAAGAATAGCTTAGGTTCTATATTAAATGAAATAAGTTTGACTTTAAATGAAGCTAAGAATAGCTTAGGTTCTTTATTAACCTTAGAATAAGTTTGACTTTAAATGAAGCTAAGAATAGCTTAGGTTCTTTATTAACCTAAGAATAAGTTTGACTTTAAATGGAAAGCTAGAATAGCTTAGGTTCTATATTAACTAAGAATAAGTTTTACTTTAAATGAAGCTAAGAATAGCTTAGGTTCTTTATTAACCTAAGAATAAGTTTGACTTTAAATGAAGCTAAGAATAGCTTAGGTTCTTTATTAACTAAGAATAAGTTTGACTTTAAATGAAGCTAAGAATAGCTTAGGTTCTATATTAACCTAAGAATAAGTTTGACTTTAAATGAAGCTAAGAATAGCTTAGGTTCTTTATTAACCAAAAGATAAGTTTGACTTTAAATGAAGCTAAGAATAGCATGTAGGTTCTATATTAACCTAAGAATAAGTTTGACTTTAAATGAAGCTAAGAATAGCTTAGGTTCTTTATTAACCTAAGAATAAGTTTGACTTTAAAATGAAGCTAAGAATAGCTTAGGTTCTTTATTAACCCAAGAATAAGTTTGACTTTAAATGAAGCTAAGAATAGCTTAGGTTCTATATTAACCTAAGTATAAAGTTTTACTTTAAATGAAGCTAAGAATAGCTTAGGTTCTATATTAACCTAAGAATAAGTTTGACTTTAAATGAAGCTAAGAATAGCTTAGGGTCTATATTAACCTAAGAATAAGTTTGACTTTAAATGAAGCTAAGAATAGCTTAGGTTCTATATTAACCTATAAATAAGTTTGACTTTAAATGAAGCTAAGAATAGCTTAGGTTCTATATTAACCTAAGAATAAGTTTGACTTTAAATGAAGCTAAGAATAGCTTAGGTTCTTTATTAACCTAAGAATAAGTTTGACTTTAAATGAAGCTAAGAATAGCTTAGGTTCTATATTAACCCTAAGAATAAATTTGACTTTAAATGAAGCTAAGAATAGCTTAGGTTCTATATTAACCTAAGAATAAGTTTGACTTTAAATGAAGCTAAGAATAGCTTGGGTTCTTTATTAACCAAAGAATAAGTTTGACTTTAAATGAAGCTAAGAATAGCTTAGGTTCTATATTAACCTAAGAATAAGTTTGACTTTAAATGAAGCTAAGAATAGCTTAGGTTCTTTATTTAACCTAAGAATAAGTTTGAGTTTAAATGAAGCTAAGAATAGCTTAGGTTCTATATTAACCTAAGAATAAGTTTTACTTTAAATGAAGCTAAGAATAGCTTAGGTTCTTTATTAACCTAAGAATAAGTTTGACTTTAAATGAAGCTAAGAATAGCTTAGGTTCTTTATTAACCTAAGAATAAGTTTGACTTTAAATGAAGCTAAGAATAGCTTAGGTTCTATATTAAACTAAGAATAAGTTTGACTTTAAATGAAGCTAAGAATAGCTTAGGTTCTTTATTAACCTTAGAATGAGTTTGACTTTAAGTAAACTAAGAATAGCTTAGGTTCTTTATTAACCTAAGAATAAAGTTTGACTTTAAATGAAGCCCAGAATAGCTTAGGTTCTATATTAACCTAAGAATAAGTTTTACTTTAAATGAAGCTAAGAATAGCTTAGGTTCTTTGGTAACCTAAGTAAATTTAACTGTTTCTGTATTAAGAATAGCTTAGGTTCTTTATTAACCTAAGAATAAGTTTGACTTTAAATGAAGCTAAGAATAGCTTAGGTTCTATATTAACGTAAGAATAAGTTTGACTTTAAATGAAGCTAAGAATAGCTTGGGTTCTTTATTAACCAAAGAATAAGTTTGACTTTAAATGAAGCTAAGAATAGCTTAGGTTCTATATTAACCTAAGAATAAGTTTGACTTTAAATGAAGCTAAGAATAGCTTAGGTTCTTTGATAACCTAAGAATAAGTTTGACTTTAAATGAAGCTAAGCTAACCCAGGTTCTTTATTAACCCAGATAAGTTTGACTTTAAATGAAGCTAAGAATAGCTTGGGTTCTATATTAACCTAAGTATAAGTTTTACTTTAAATGAAGCTAAGAATAGCTTAGGTTCTATATTAACCTAAGAATAAGTTTGACTTTAAATGAAGCTAAGAATAGCTTAGGGTCTATATTAACCTAAGAATAAGTTTGACTTTAAATGAAGCTAAGAATAGCTTAGGTTCTATATTAACCTAAGAATAAGTTTGACTTTAAATGAAGCTAAGAATAGCTTAGGTTCTATATTAACCTAAGAATAAGTTTGACTTTAAATGAAGCTAAGAATAGCTTAGGTTCTTTATTAACCTAAGAATAAGTTTGACTTTAAATGAAGCTAAGAATAGCTTAGGTTCTATATTAACTAAGAATAAGTTTGACTTTAAATGAAGCTAAGAATAGCTTAGGTTCTATATTAACCTAAGAATAAGTTTGACTTTAAATGAAGCTAAGAGTAAGCAGGTTCTTTATTAACCAAAGAATAAGTTTGACATTAAATGAAGCTAAGAATAGCTTAGGTTCTATATTAACCTAAGAATAAGTTTGACTTTAAATGAAGCTAAAAATGACTTGGAAGTTCTTTATTAACCTAAGAATAAGTTTGAGTTTAAATGAAGCTAAGAATAACCCAGGTTCTATATTAACCTATAAGAATAAGTTTTACTTTAAATGAAGCTAAGAATAGCTTAGGTTCTTTATTAACCTAAGAATAAGTTTGACTTTAAATGAAGCTAAGAATAGCTTAGGTTCTTTATTAACCTAAGAATAAGTTTGACTTTAAATGAAGCTAAGAATAGCTTAGGTTCTATATTAAACTAAGAATAAGTTTGACTTTTAAATGAAGCTAAGAATAGCTTACAGTTCTTTATTAACCTTAGAATGAGTTTGACTTTAAATGGAAATAAGAATGACTTAGGTTCTTTATTAACCTAAGAATAAGTTTGACTTTAAATGAAGCTAAGAATAGCTTAGGTTCTATATTAACCTAAGAATAAGTTTACTTTAAATGAAGCTAAGAATAGCTTAGGTTCTTTATTAGCCTAAGAATAAGTTTGACTTTAAATGAAGCCAGAAATAGCTTAGGTTCTTTATTAACCTAAGAATAAGTTTGACTTTAAATGAAGCTAAGAATAGCTTAGGTTCTATATTAACCTAAGAATAAGTTTGACTTTAAATGAAGCTAAGAATAGCTTAGGTTCTTTATTAACCAAAGAATAAGTTTGACTTTAAAATGAAGCTAAGAATAGCTTAGGCTCTATATTAACCCTAAGAATAAGTTTGACTTTAAATGAAGCTAAGAATAGCTTAGGTTCTTTATTAACCTAAGAATAAGTTTGACTTTAAATGAAGCTAAGAATAGCTTAGGTTCTTTATTAACCTAAGAATAAGTTTGACTTTAAATGAAGCTAAGAATAGCTTAGGTTCTATATTAACCTAAGAATAAGTTTTACTTTAAATGAAGCTAAGAATAGCTTAGGTTCTATATTAACCTAAGAATAAGTTTGACTTTAAATGAAGCTAAGAATAGCTTAGGGTCTATATTAACCTAAGAATAAGTTTGACTTTAAATGAAGCTAAGAATAGCTTAGGTTCTATTAACCTAAGAATAAGTTTGACTTTAAATGAAGCTAAGAATACCTTAGGTTCTATATTAACCTAAGAATAAGTTTGACTTTAAATGAAGCTAAGAATAGCTTAGGTTCTTTATTAACCTAAGAATGATTTGACTTTAAATGAAGCTAAGAATAGCTTAGGGTTCTATATTAACCTAAGAATAAGTTTGACTTTAAATGAAGCTAAGAATAGATTAAGGTTCTATATTAACTAAGAATAAGTTTGACTTTAAATGAAGCTAAGAATAGCTTAGGTTCTTTATTAACCAAAGAATAAGTTTGACTTTAAATGAAGCTAAGAATAGCTTAGGTTCTATATTAACCTAAGAATAAGTTTGACTTTAAATGAAGCTAAGAATAGTAGGTTCTTTATTAACCTAAGAATAAGTTTGAGTTTAAATGAAGCTAAGAATAGCTTAGGTTCTATATTAACCTAAGAATCAGTTTTACTTTAAATGAAGCTAAGAATAGCTTAGGTTCTTTATTAACCTAAGAATAAGTTTGACTTTAAATGAAGCTAAGAATAGCTTAGGTTCTTTATTAACCTAAGAGTAAGTTTGACTTTAAATGAAGCTAAGAATAGCTTAGGTTCTTTATTAACCTAAGAATAAGTTTGACTTTAAATGAAGCTAAGAATAGCTTAGGTTCTATATTAACCTAAAATAAGTTTGACTTTAAATGAAGCTAAGAATAGCTTAGGTTCTTTATTAACCTAAGAATAAGTTTGACTTTAAATGAAGCTAAGAATAGCTTAGGTTCTATATTAACCTAAGAATAAGTTTGACTTTAAAAATGAAGCTAAGAATAGCTTAGGTTCTATATTAACCTAAGAATAAATTTGACTTTAAATGAAGCTAAGAATAGCTTAGGTTCTATATTAACCTAAGAATAAGTTTGACTTTAAATGAAGCCAAGAATAGCTTGGGTTCTTTATTAACCTTAAAGAATAAATTTGACTTTAAGAAATGAAGCTAAGAATAGATTAGGTTCTTTATTAACCTAAGAATAAGTTTGACTTTAAATGAAGCTAAGAATAGCTTAGGTTCTATATTAACCTAAGAATAAGTTTGACTTTAAATGAAGCTAAGAATAGCAGGTTCTTTATTAACCCTTAGAATAAATTTGACTTTAAATGAAGCTAAGAATAGCTTGGGTTCTATATTAACCTAAGAATAAGTTTGACTTTAAATGAAGCTAAGAATAGCTTAGGTTCTTTATTAACCTAAGAATAAGTTTGACTTTAAATGAAGCTAAGAACAGCTTAGGTTCTATATTAACCTAAGAATAAGTTTGACTTTAAATGAAGCTAAGAATAGCTTAGGTTCTATATTAACCTAAGAATAAGTTTGAGTTTAAATGAAGCTAAGAATAACCAGGTTCTTTATTAACCTAAGAATAAGTTTGACTTTAAATGAAGCTAAGAATAGCTTAGGTTCTTTATTAACCTAAGAATAAGTTTGACTTTAAATGAAGCTAAGAATAGCTTAGGTTCTTTATTAACCTTAGAATAAGTTTGACTTTAAATGAAGCTAAGAATAGCTTAGGTTCTTTATTAACTCTAAATAAGTTTGACTTTAAATGAAGCTAAGAATAGCTTAGGTTCTTTATTAACCTAAGAATAAGTTTGACTTTAAATGAAGCTAAGAATAGCTTAGGTTCTTTATTAAACTTAGAATAAGTTTGACTTTAAATGGTAAGATTAGCTTAGGTTCATTATTAACCTAAGAATAAGTTTGACTTTAAATGAAGCTAAGAATAGCTTGGAGTTCTATATTAACCTAAGAATAAGTTTGACTTTAAATGAAGCTAAGAATAGCTTAGGTTCTATATTAACCTAAGAATAATTTTGACTTTAAATGAAGCTAAGAATAGCTTAGGTTCTTTATTAACTAAGAATAAGTTTGACTTTAAATGAAGCTAAGAATAGCTTAGGTTCTTTATTAACCTAAGAATAAGTTTGATTTTAATTAAGGTAAGAATAGCTTAGGTTCTATATTAACCTAAGAATAAGTTTGACTTTAAATGAAGCTAAGAATAGCTTAGGTTCTATATTAACCTAAAGAATAAGTTTGACTTTAAATGAAGCTAAGAATAGCTTAGGTTCTTTATTAACCTAAGAATAAGTTTGACTTTAAATGAAGCTAAGAATAGCTTAGGTTCTATATTAACTCTAAAAATAAGTTTGACTTTAAATGAAGCTAAGAGCCAAGCTTAGGTTCTTTGTGCTCTAAGAATAAGTTTGACTTTAAATGAAGCTAAGAATAGATTAGGTTCTTTATTAACCTAAGAATAAGTTTGACTTTAAATGAAGCTAAGAATAGCTTAGGTTCTTTATTAACCTTAGAATAAGTTTGACTTTAAATGAAGCTAAGAATAGCTTAGGTTCAATGTTTTCCTAAGAATAAAGTTTGACTTTAAATGAAGCTAAGAATAGCTTAGGTTCTTTATTAACCTAAGAATAAGTTTGACTTTAAATGAAGCTAAGAATAGCTTAGGTTCTTTATTAAACTTAGAATAAGTTTGACTTTAAATGAAGCTAAGAATAGCTTGGGTTCTTTATTAACTAAGAATAAGTTTGACTTTAAATGAAGCTAAGAATAGTAGCTTCTATATTAACCAAAGAATAAGTTTGACTTTAAATGAAGCTAAGAATAGCTTAGGTTCTTTATTAACCTAAGAATAAGTTTGACTTTAAATGAAGCTAAGAATAGCTTAGGTTCTATATTAACCTAAGAATAAGTTTGACTTTAAATGAAGCTAAGAATAGCTTAGGTTCTATATTAACCTAAGAATAAATTTGACTTTAAATGAAGCTAAGAATAGCTTAGGTTCTATGTGCTCTAAGAAATTAAGTTTGACTTTAAAAATGAAGCTAAGAATAGCTTAGGTTCTTTATTAACCTTAGAATAA
This sequence comes from Ascarosepion bandense, assembly GCA_037127315.1. NCBI lineage: Eukaryota > Metazoa > Mollusca > Cephalopoda > Sepiida > Sepiidae > Ascarosepion > Ascarosepion bandense. The sequence continues at coordinate 21,984 of JBBBDQ010016108.1, read as the reverse complement.
ATTGACTTTAAATGAAGCTAAGAATGTTAGGTTTTTTATTAACCTAGAATAAGTTTGACTTTAAATGAAGCTAAGAATAGCTTAGGTTCTATATTAACCTAAGAATAAGTTTGACTTTAAATGAAGCTAAGAATAGCTTAGGTTCTTTATTAACCTCAGAATAAATTTGACTTTAAATGAAGCTAAGAATAGCTTAGGTTCTATATTAACCTAAGAATAAGTTTGACTTTAAATGAAGCTAAGAATAGCTTGGGTTCTTTATTAACCTAAGAATAAGTTTGACTTTAAATGAAGCTAAGAATAGCTTAGGTTCTTTATTAACCTAAGAATAAGTTTGACTTTAAATGAAGCTAAGAATAGCTTAGGTTCTTTATTAAACTTAGAATAAGTTTGACTTTAAATGAAGCTAAGAATAGCTTAGGTTCTTTATTAACCTAAGAATAAGTTTGACTTTAAATGAAGCTAAGAATAGCTTAGGTTCTATATTAACCTAAGAATAAGTTTGACTTTAAATATGAAGCTAAGAATAGCTTGAGTTCTTTATTAACCTAAGAATAAGTTTGACTTTAAATGAAGCTAAGAATAGCTTTGAGGTTCTATATTAACCTAAGAATAAGTTTGACTTTAAATGAAGCTAAGAATAGCTTGGGTTCAACCTAAGAATAAATTTGACTTTAAATGAAGCTAAGAATAGCTTAGGTTCTATATTAACCTAAGAATAAGTTTGACTTTAAATGAAGCTAAGAATAGCTTAGGTTCTTTATTAACCAACAGAATAAATTTGACTTTAAATGAAGCTAAGAATAGCTTAGGTTCTTTATTAACCTAAGAATAAGTTTGACTTTAAATGAAGCTAAGAATAGCTTAGGTTCTTTATTAACCTAAGAATAAGTTTGACTTTAAATGAAATGGAAATAGCTTAGGTTCTTTATTAACCTTAGAATAAATTTGACTTTAAATGAAGCTAAGAATAGCTTAGGTTCTATATTAACCTAAGAATAAGTTTTACTTTAAATGAAGCTAAGAATAGCTTAGGTTCTTTATTAACCCTGAAATAGTTTGACTTTAAATGAAGCTAAGAATAGCTTAGGTTCTATATTAACTAGAATAAGTTTGACTTTAAATGAAGCTAAGAATAGCTTAGGTTCTTTATTAACCTAAGAATAAGTTTGACTTTAAATGAAGCTAAGAATAGCTTAGGTTCTATATTAACCTATGAATAAGTTTGACTTTAAATGAAGCTAAGAATAGCTTAGGTTCTTTATTAACCTAAGAATAAGTTTGACTTTAAATGAAGCTAAGAATAGCTTGGTTCTTTATTAACCCTAAGAATAAGTTTGACTTTAAATGAAGCTAAGAATAGCTTAGGTTCTATATTAACCTAAGAATAAGTTTGACTTTAAATAGAAGCTAAGAATAGCTTAGGTTCTTTATTAACCTTAGAATAAATTTGACTTTAAATGAAGCTAAGAATAGCTTAGGTTCTATATTAACCTAAGAATAAGTTTTACTTTAAATGAAGCTGAGAATGGCTTCCGGTTCTTTATTAACCTATGAATAAGTTTGACTTTAAATGAAGCTATGAATAGCTTAGGTTCTATATTAAGCTAAGAATAAGTTTGACTTTAAATGAAGCTAAGAATAGCTTAGGTTCTTTATTAACCTAAGAATAAGTTTGACTTTAAATGAAGCTAAGAATAGCTTAGGTTCTATATTAACCTATGAATAAGTTTGACTTTAAATGAAGCTAAGAATAGCTTAGGTTCTTTATTAACCTAAGAATAAGTTTGACTTTAAATGAAGCTAAGAATAGCTTAGGTTCTTTGTCAACCTAAGAATAAGTTTGACTAAATGAAGCTAAGAATAGCTTAGGTTCTTTATTAACCTTAGAATAAGTTTGACTTTAAATGAAGCTAAGAATAGCTTAGGTTCTTTATTAACCTAAGAATAAGTTTGACTTTAAATGAAGCTAAGAATAGCTTAGGTTCTTTATTAACCCGAAGAATAAGTTTGACTTTAAATGAAGCTAAGAATAGCTTAGGTTCTTTATTAAACTTAGAATAAGTTTGACTTTAAATGAAGCTAAGAATAGCTTAGGTTCTTTATTAACCTAAGAATAAGTTTGACTTTAAATGAAGCTAGAATAGCTAAGGTTCTATATTAACCAAAGAATAGTTCTGACTTTAAATGAAGCTAAGAATAGCTTAGGTTCTATATTAACCTAAGAATAAATTTGACTTTAAATGAAGCTAAGAATAGCTTAGGTTCTATATTAATAAGAATAAGTTTGACTTTAAATGAAGCTAGAATAGCTTAGGTTCTTTATTAACCTTAGAATAAATTTGACTTTAAATGAAGCTAAGAATAGCTTGGAGTTCTTTATTAACCTAAAATCAAGTTTGACTTTAAATGAAGCTAAGAATAGCTTAGGTTCTATATTAACCTAAGAATAAGTTTGACTTTAAATGAAGCTAAGAATAGCTTAGGTTCTATATTAACCTTAGAATAAATTTGACTTTAAATGAAGCTAAGAATAGCTTAGGTTCTATATTAACCTAAGAATAAGTTTGACTTTAAATGAAGTAAGAATAGCTTAGGTTCTTTATTAACCTAAGAATAAGTTTGACTTTAAATGAAGCTAAGAATAGCTTAGGTTCTATATTAACCTAAGAATAAGTTTGACTTTAAATGAAACTAAGAACTCGCTTAGGTTCTTTATTAACCTTAGAATAAATTTGACTTTAAATGAAGCTAAGAATAGCTTAGGTTCTATATTAACCTAAGAATAAGTTTGACTTTAAATGAAGCTAAGAATAGCTTAGGTTCTTTATTAACCTAAGAATAAGTTTGACTTTAAATGAAGCTAAGAATAGCTTAGGTTCTATATTATTAACCTAAGAATAAGTTTGACTTTAAATGAAGCTAAGAATAGCTTGGGTTCTATATTAACCTAAGAATAAGTTGACTTTTAAATGAAGCTAAGAATAGCTTATGTTCTTTATTAACCTTAGAATAAGTTTGACTTTAAATGAAGCTAAGAATAGCTTAGGTTCTTTATTAACCTAAGAATAAAGTTTGACTTTAAATGAAGCTAAGAATAGCTTGGGTTCTATAACCTAAGAATAAGTTTGACTTCTAAATGAAGCTAAGAATGAAAGCAGGTTCTTTATTAACCTAAGAAATAAGGTTTTGACTTTAAATGAAGCTAAGAATATCTTAGGTTCTTTATTAACCTAAGAATAAGTTTGACTTTAAATGAAGCTAAGAATAGCTTAGGTTCTTTATTAACCTTAGAATAAGTTTGACTTTAAATGAAGCTAAGAATAGCTTAGGTTCTTTGTGCTCTAAGAATAAGTTTGAATTTAAATGAAGCTAAGAATAGCTTAGGTTCTTTATTAACCTAAGAATAAGTTTGACTTTAAATGAAGCTAAGAATAGCTTAGGTTCAAGTAACAAAGAATAAGTTTGACTTTAAATGAAGCTAAGAATAGCTTAGGTTCTTTATTAACCTAAGAATAAGTTTGACTTTAAATGAAGCTAAGAATAGCTTAGGTTCTATGTAACCTAAGAATAAGTTTGACTTTAAATGAAGCTAAGAATAGCTTAGGTTCTATATTAACCTAGAATAAATTTGACTTTAAATGAAGCTAAGAATAGATTAGGTTCTATATTAACCTAAGAATAAGTTTGACTTTAAATGAAGCTAAGAATAGCTTAGGTTCTTTATTAACTTAGATAATTTGACTTTAAATGAAGCTAAGAATAGCTTAGGTTCTTTATTAACCTAAGAATAAGTTTGACTTTAAATGAAGCTAAGAATAGCTTGGGTTCTATATTAACCTAAGAATAAGTTTGACTTTAAATGAAGCTAAGAATAGCTTAGGTTCTTTATTAACCTTAGAATAAATTTGACTTTAAATGAAGCTAAGAATAGCTTGGGTTCTGTATTAACCTAAGAATAAGTTTGACTTTAAATGAAGCTAAAGAATAGCTTAGGTTCTTTATTAACCTAAAATAAGTTTGACTTTAAATGAAGCTAAGAATAGCTTAGGTTCTTTATTAACCTAAGAATAAGTTTGACTTTAAATGAAGCTAAGAATAGCTTAGGTTCTTTATTAAACTTAGAATAAGTTTGACTTTAAATGAAGCTAAGAATAGCTTAGGTTCTTTATTAACCTAAGAATAAGTTTGACTTTAAATGACTAAGAATAGCTTAGGTTCTATATTAACCTAAGAATAAGTTTGACTTTAAATGAAGCTAAGAATAGCTTAGGTTCTTTATTAACCTAAGAATAAGTTTGACTTTAAATGAAGCTAAGAATAGCTTAGGTTCTATATTAACCTAAGAATAAGTTTGACTTTAAATGAAGCTAAGAATAGCTTAGGTTCTATATTAACCTAAGAATAAATTTGACTTTAAATGAAGCTAAGAATAGCTTAGGTTCTATATTAACCTAAGAATAAGTTTGACTTTAAATGAAGCTAAGAATAGCTTAGGTTCTTTATTAACCTTAGAATAAATTTGACTTTAAATGAAGCTAGAATAGCTTAGGTTCTTTATTAACCTAAGTTTGACTTTAAATGAAGCTAAGAATAGCTTGGGTTCTATATTAACCTAAGAATAAGTTTGACTTTAAATGAAGCTAAGAATAGCTTAGGTTCTTTATTAACCTTAGAATAAATTTGACTTTAAATGAAGCTAAGAATAACAGGTTCTATATTAACCTAAGAATAAGTTTGACTTTAAATGAAGCTAAGAATAGCTTAGGTTCTTTATTAACCTAAGAATAAGTTTGACTTTAAATGAAGCTAAGAATAAGCTTAGGTTCTATATTAACCTAAGAATAAGTTTGACTTTAAATGAAGCTAAGAATAGCTTAGGTTCTATATTAACCTAAGAATAGTTTGACTTTAAATGAAGCTAAGAATAGCTTAGGTTCTTTGTGTATAGAATAATTTGACTTTAAATGAAGCTAAGAATAGCTTAGGTTCTTTATTAACCTAAAGAATAAGTTTGACTTTAAATGAAGCTAAGAATAGCTTAGGTTCTTTATTAACCTAAGAATAAGTTTGACTTTAAATGAAGCTAAGAATAGCTTAGGTTCTTTATTAACCTAAGAAATAAGTTTGACTTTAAATGAAGCTAAGAATAGCTTAGGTTCTTTATTAACCTAAGAATAAGTTTGACTTTAAATGAAGCTAAGAATAGCTTAGGTTCTTTATTAAACTTAGAATAAGTTTGACTTTAAATGAAGCTAAGAATAGCTTAGGTTCTTTATTAACTTAAGAATAAGTTTGACTTTAAATGAAGCTAAGAATAGCTTAGGTTCTATATTAACCTAAGAATAAGTTTGACTTTAAATGAAGCTAAGAATAGCTGAGGTTCTATATTAACCTATGAATAAATTTGACTTTAAATGATGCTAAGAATAGCTTAGGTTCTATATTAACCTAAGAATAAGTTTGACTTTAAATGAAGCTAAGAATAGCTTAGGTTCTTTATTAACCTTAGAATAAATTTGACTTTAAATGAAGCTAAGAATAGCTTAGGTTCTTTATTAACCTACAAGAATAAGTTTGACTTTAAATGAAGCTAAGAATAGCTTAGGTTCTATAACGTAACCCTAAGAATAAGTTTGACTTTAAATGAAGCTAAGAATAGCTTAGGTTCTATATTAACCTAAGAATAAGTTTGACTTTAAATGAAGCTAGAATAGCTTAGGTTCTTTATTAACCTAAGAATAAGTTTGACTTTAAATGAAGCTAAGAATAGCTTAGGTTCTATATTAACCTAAGAATAAATTTGACTTTAAATGAAGCTAAGAATAGCTTAGGTTCTTTATTAACCTAAGAATAAGTTTGACTTTAAATGAAGCTAAGAATAGCTTAGGTTCTTTATTGCTCTATGAATAAGTTTGACTTTAAATGAAGCTAAGAATAGCTTAGGTTCTTTATTAACTCTAAGAATAAGTTTGACTTTAAATGAAGCTAAGAATAGCTTAGGTTCTTTATTAACCTAAGAATAAGTTTGACTTTAAATGAAGCTAAGAATGACTTAGGTTCTATCATTAACCTAAGAATAAATTTGACTTTAAATGAAGCTAAGAGTAGCTGAGGTTCTTTATTAACCTTAGAATAAATTTGACTTTAAATGAAGCTAAGAATAGCTTAAGTTCTTTATTAAACTTAGAATAAGTTTGACTTTAAATGAAGCTAAGAATGACTTAGGTTCTTTATTAACCTAAGAATAAGTTTGACTTTAAATGAAGCTAAGAATAGCTTAAGGAGGTTCTTTATTAACCTAAGAATAAGGTTTACTTGAAATGAAGCTAAAATAGCTTAGGTTCTTTATTAAACTTAGAATAAGTTTGACTTTAAATGAAGCTAAGAATAGCTTAGGTTCTTTATTAACCTAAGAATAAGTTTGACTTTAAATGAAGCTAAGAATAGCTTAGGTTCTATATTAACCTAAGAATAAGTTTGACTTTAAATGAAGCTAAGAATAGCTTAGGTTCTTTATTAACCTAAGAATAAATTTTGACTTTAAATGAAGCTAAGAATAGCTTAGGTTCTATATTAACCTAAGAATAAGTTTGACTTTAAATGAAGCTAAGAATAGCTTAGGTTCTATATTAACCTAAGAATAAATTTGACTTCAAATGAAGCTAAGAATAGCTTAGGTTCTATATTAACCTAAGAATAAGTTTGACTTTAAATGAAGCTAAGAATAGCTTAGGTTCATTATTAACTAACTAGAATAAATTTGACTTTAAATGAAGCTAAGAATAGCTTAGGTTCTTTATTAACCTAAGAATAAGTTTGACTTTAAATGAAGCTAAGAATAGCTTAGGTTCTATATTAACCTAAGAATAAGTTTGACTTTAAATGAAGCTAAGAATAGCTTGGGTTCTATATTAACCTAAGAATAAGTTTGACTTTAAATGAAGCCAGGAATAGCTTAGGTTCTATATTAACCTAAGAGAATAAGTTTGACTTTAAATGAAGCTAAGAATAGCTTAGGTTCTTTATTAACCTAAGAATAAGTTTGACTTTAAATGAAGCTAAGAATAGCTTAGGTTCTATATTAACCTAAGAATAAATTTTACTTTAAATGAAGCTAAAGAATAGCTTAGGTTCTTTATTAACCTAAGAATAAGTTTGACTTTAAATGAAGCTAAGAATAGCTTAGGTTTCTTTGTCTCCTAAGAATAAGTTTGACTTTAAATGAAGCGAAGAATAGCTTAGGTTCTATATTAACCTAAGAATAAGTTTTACTTTAAATGAAGCTAAGAATAGCTTAGGTTCTTTATTAACTAAGAATAAGTTTGACTTTAAATGAAGCTAAGAATAGCTTAGGTTCTATATTAACCTAAGAATAAGTTTGACTTTAAATGAAGCTAAGAATAGCTTAGGTTCTTTATTAACCTAAGAATAAGTTTGACTTTAAATGAAGCTAAGAATAGCTTAGGTTCTATATTAACCTAAGAATAAGTTTGACTTTAAATGAAGCTAAGAATTAAACTAGGTTCTTTATTAACCTAAGAATAAGTTTGACTTTTAATGAAGCTAAGAATAGCTTGAGTTCTTTATTAACTAAGAATAAGTTTGACTTTAAATGAAGCTAAGAATGACTTAGGTTCTTTATTAACCTAAGAATAAGTTTGACTTTAAATGAAGCTAAGAATAGCTAGGTTCTATATTAACCTAAGAATAAGTTTTTGACTTTAAATGAAGCTAAGAATAGCTTAAGTTCTTTATTAACCTAAGAATAAGTTTGACTTTAAATGAAGCTAAGAATAGCTTAGGTTCTTTATTAACTAAAATTAAGTTTGACTTTAAATGAAGCTAAGAATAGCTTGGGTTCTTTATTAACCTTAGAATAAAGTTTGACTTTAAATGAAGCTAAGAATAGCTTGGAGTTCTTTATTAACCTAAGAATAAGTTTGACTTTAAATGAAGCTAAAAATTAGCTTAGGTTCTTTATTAACCAAATAGTTTGACTTTAAATGCAAATGAAATAGCTTAGGTTCTTTATTAACCTAAATTAGTTTGACTTTAAATGAAGCTAAGAATATAGGTTCTTTATTAACCTAAGAATAAGTTTGACTTTAAATGAAGCTAAGAATAGCTTAGGTTCTTTATTAAACTTAGAATAAAGTTTGACTTTAAATGAAGCTAAGAATAGCTTTGGTTCTTTATTAACCTAGAATAAGTTTGACTTTAAATGAAGCTAAGAATAGCTTAGGTTCTATATTAACCTAAGAATAATTTTGACATTAAGTAAACTAGAATAGCTTAGGTTCTTTATTGGCACCTGAAATAAGTTTGACTTTAAGTAAACTGAGAATAGCTTAGGTTCTATATTAACCTAAGAATAAGTTTGACTTTAAATGAAGCTAAGAATAGCTTAGGTTCTATATTAACCTAGAATAAGATTTGACTTTAAATGAAGCTAAGAATAGCTTAGGTTCTATATTAACCTAAGAATAAGTTTGACTTTAAATAGCTAGAATAGCTTAGGTTCTTTATTAACCTTAGAATAAATTTGACTTTAAATGAAGCTAAGAATAGCTTAGGTTCTTTATTAACCTAAAGAATAAGTTTGACTTTAAGTAAGGGAAGCTAAGAATAGCTTAGGTTCTATATTAACCTAAGAATAAGTTTGACTTTAAATGAAGCTAAGAATAGCTTAGGTTCTTTATTAACCTTAGAATAAATTTGACATTAAATGAAGCTAAGAATAGGTTTGGTTCTATATTAACCTAAGAATAAGTTTGACTTTAAATGAAGCTAAGAATAGCTTAGGTTCTTTATTAACCTAAGAATAAGTTTGACTTTAAATGAAGCTAAGAATAGCTTAGGTTCTTTATTAACCTAAGAATAAGTTTGACTTTAAATGAAGCTAAGAATATCTTAGGTTCTTTATTAAACTTAGAATAAGTTTGACTTTAAATGAAGCTAAGAATAGCTTAGGTTCTTTATTAACCTAAGAATAAGTTTGACTTTAAATGAAGCTAAGAATAGCTTAGGTTCTATATTAACCTAAGAATAAGTTTGACTTTAAATGAAGCTAAGAATAGCTTAGGTTCTTTATTAACCTAAGAATAAGTTTGACTTTAAATGAAGCTAAGAATAGCTTAGGTTCTATATTAACCTAAGAATAAGTTTGACTTTAAATGAAGCTAAGAATAGCTTAGGTTCTATATTAAACTAAGAATAAATTTGACTTTAAATGAAGCTAAGTACGCTTAGGTTCTATATTAACCTAAGAATAAGTTTGACTTTAAATGAAGCTAAGAATAGCTTAGGTTCTTTATTAACCTTAAATAAATTTGACTTTAAATGAAGCTAAGAATAGCTTGGGATTTCTTTATTAACCTAAGAATAAGTTTGACTTTAAATGAAGCTAAGAATAGCTTAGGTTCTATATTAACCTAAAGAATAAGTTTGACTTTAAATGAAGCTAAGAATAGCTTACAGGTTCTATATTAACTTCTAAGAATAAGTTTGACATTAAATGAAGCTAAGAATAGCTTAGGTTCTTTATTAACCTAAGAATAAGTTTGACTTTAAATGAAGCTAAGAATAGCTTAGGTTCTATATTAACCTAAGAATAAGTTTGACTTTAAATGAAGCTAAAATGGCTTAGGTTCTATATTAACTAAGAATAAGTTTGACTTTAAATGAAGCTAAGAATAGCTTAGGTTCTTTATTAACCTAAGAATAAGTTTGACTTTAAATGAAGCTAAGAATAGCTTAGGTTCTATATTAACCTAAGAATAAGTTTGACTTTAAATGAAGCTAAAGAATAGCTTAGGTTCTATATTAACCTAAGAATAAATTTGACTTTAAATGAAGCTAAGAATATAGCTTAGGTTCTATATTAACCTAAGAATAAGTTTGACTTTAAATGGAAGCTAAGAATAGCTTAGGTTCATTATTAACCTTAGAATAAATTTGACTTTAAATGAAGCTAGAATAGCTTAGGTTCTTTATTAACCTAAGAATAAGTTTGACTTTAAATGAAGCTAAGAATAGCTTAGGTTCTATATTAACCTAAAGAACAAGTTTGACTTTAAATGAAGCTAAGAATAGCTTAGGTTCTATATTAACCTAAGAATAAGTTTGACTTTAAATGAAGCCAGGGGGAATAGCTTAGGTTCTATATTAACCTAAGAATAAGTTTGACTTTAAATGAAGCTAAGAATAGCTTAGGTTCTTTATTAACCAAAATGGATTTGACTTTAAATGAAGCTAAGAACAAAAGCAGGTTCTATATTAACCTAAGAATAAATTTTACTTTAAATGAAGCTAAGAATAGCTTAGGTTCTTTATTAACCTAAGAATAAGTTTGACTTTAAATGAAACTAAGAATAGCTTAGGTTCTTTATTAATAACAAAATAAATTTGACTTTAAATGAAGCTAAGAATAGCTTAGGTTCTTTATTAACCTAAGAATAAGTTTGACTTTAAATGATGCTAAGAATAGCTTGGGTTCTTTGTTAACCTATGAATAAGTTTAGCTTTAAATGAAGCTAAGAATAGCTTAGATTCTTTATTAACCTAAGAATAAGTTTGACTTCAAATGAAGCTAAGAATAGCTTGGGTTCTATATTAACCACCTTAGAATAAGTTTGACTTTAAATGAAGCTAAGAATAGCTTGGGTTTTTTATTAATCTATGAATAAGTTTGACTTTAAATGAAGCTAAGAATAGCTTAGGTTCTTTATTAACCTAAGAATAAGTTTGACTTTAAATGAAGCTAAGAATAGCTTAGGTTCTATAGTAACTAAGAATAAGTTTGACTTTAAGTAAACTAAGAATAGCTTAGGTTCTATATTAACCTAAGAATAAGTTGACTTTTAAGTAAATGAAATAGCTTAGGTTCAATATTAACCTAAGAATAAGTTTGACTTTAAATGAAGCTAAGAATAGCTTAGGTTCTATATTGACCTAAGAATAAGTTTGACTTTAAATGAAGCTAAGAATAGCTTGGGTTCTTTAATAACTCTAGAATAAGTTTGACTTTAAATGAAGCTAAGAATAGCTTAGGTTCTATATTAACTCCTAAATAAGTTTGACTTTAAATGAAGCTAAGATTAGCTTGGGTTCTATATTAACTAAAGAATAAGTTTGACTTTAAATGAAAGTAAGAATAGCTTAGGTTCTTTATTAACCTAAGAATAAAGTTTGACTTTAAATGAAGCTAAGAATAGCTTAGGTTCTTTGATAACCTAAGAATAAGTTTGACTTTAAATGAAGCTAAGAATAGCTTGGGTTCTATATTAACCTAAGAATAGGTTTGACAATGAAGCTAGAATAGCTTAGGTTCTTTATTAACCTAAGAATAAGTTTGACTTTAAATGAAGCTAAGAATAGCTTGGGTTCTTTAATAACCTAAGAATAAGTTTGACTTTAATGGGCTTCTAGAATAGCTTAGGTTCTGTTAACCTAAGAATAAGTTTGACTTTAAACCAAACTAAGAATAGCTTAGGTTCAGCACAGTAACCTAAGAATAAATTTGACTTTAAATGAAGCTAAGAATAGCTTAGGTTCTATATTAACCTAAGAATAAGTTTGACTTTAAATGAAGCTAAAGAATAGCTTTGGTTCTTTATTAACATAGAATAAATTTGACTTTAAATGAAGCTAAGAATAAACATAGGATTTCTATATTAACCTAAGAGTAAGTTTGACTTTAAATGATGCTAAGAATAGCTTAGGTTCTTTATTAACCTATGAATAAAGTTTGACTTTAAAGTAGGCTAAGAATAGCTTAGGTTCTTTATTAACCTAAGAATAAGTTTGACTTTAAATGAAGCTAAGAATAGCTTAGGTTCTATATTAACCTTAGAATAAGTTTGACTTTAAGTAAACTAAGAATAGCTTGATTTTTTATTAATCTATGAATAAGTTTGACTTTAAATGAAGCTAAGAATAGCAGGTTTCTTTATTAACCTAAGAATAAGTTTGACTTTAAATGAAGCTAAGAATAGCTTAGGTTCTATATTAACCTAAGAATAGAAAGTTTCGGCTTTAAATGAAGCTAAGAATAGCTTAGGTTCTATATTAACCTAAGAATAAGTTTGACTTTTAAATGCATTAAGAATAGCTTAGGTTCAATATTAACTTATAAGAATAAGTTTGACTTTAAATGAAGCTAAGAATAGCTTGGGTTCTATATTAACTAAAGAATAAGTTTGACTTTAAATGAAGCTAAGAATAGCTTAGGTTCTTTATTAACCTAAGAATAAGTTTGACTTTAAATGAAGCTAAGAATAGCTTAGGTTCTATATTAACCTAAGAATAAGTTTGACTTTAAATGAAGCTAAGATTAGCTTGGGTTCTGCCATATTAACTAAGAATAAGTTTGACTTTAAATGAAGCTAAGAATAGCTTAGGTTCTTTATTAACCCTAAAATAAGTTTGACTTTAAATGAAGCTAAGAATAGCTTAGGTTCTTTATTAACCTAAGAATAAGTTTGTCTTTAAATGAAGCTAAGAATAGCTTAGGTTCTATATTAACCTAAGAATAAGTTTGACTTTAAATGAAGCTAAGAATAGCTTAGGTTCTTTATTAACCTAAGAATAAGTTTGACTTTTAAATGAAGCTAAGAATAGCTTGGGTTCTATATTAACCTAAGAATAAGTTTGACTTTAAATGAAGCTAAGAATAGCTTAGGTTCTTTATTAACCTTAGAATAAATTTGACTTTAAATGAAGCTAAGAATAGCTTGGGTTCTTTATTAACCTAAGAATAAGTTTGACTTTAAATGAAGCTAAGAATAGCTTAGGTTCTTTATTAACCTATGAATAAGTTTGACTTTAAGTAAACTAAGAATAGCTTAGGTTCTTTATTAACCTAAAGATAAGTTTGACTTTAAATGAAGCTAAGAATAGCTTAGGTTCTATAACAACAGAATAAGTTTGACTTTGAGCTGACTAAGAATAGCTTAGGTTCTTTATTAACCTATGAATAAGTTTGACTTTAAATGAAATACAAGAATAAGCTTAGGTTCTTTATTAACCTAAGAATAAGTTTGACTTTAAATGAAGCTAAGAATAGCTTAGGTTCTATATTAACCTAAGAATAAGTTTGACTTTAAGTAAGCTAAGAATAGCTTAGGTTCTTTATTAACCTAAGAATAAGTTTGACTTTAAATGAAGCTAAGAATAGCTTAGGTTCTATATTAACCTAAGGAATAAGCTGACTTTAAATGAAGCTAAAATAGCTTGGGTTCTTTATTAACCTAAGAATAAGTTTGACTTTAAATGAAGCTAAAATAGCTTAGGTTCTTTATTAACCTATGAATAAGTTTGACTTTAAATGAAGCTGAGAATAGCTTAGGTTCTTTATTAACCTAAGAATAAGTTTGACTTTAAGTAGGCTAAGAATAGCTTAGGTTCTATATTAACCTTAGAATAAGTTTGACTTTAAATAGAGCTAGACCGGCCAGGTTCTTTATTAACCTATGAATAAGTTTGACTTTAAATGAAATGAAATAGCTTAGGTTCTTTATTAACCTAAGAATAAGTTTGACTTTAAATGAAGCTAAGAATAGCTTAGGTTCTTTATTAACCTAAGAATAAGTTTGACTTTAAGTGAAGTAAGAATAACTTAGGTTCTATATTAACCTTAGAATAGTTTGACTTTAAATGAAGCTAAGAATAGCTTAGGTTCTTTGTTAACCCTAAGAATAAGTTTGACTTTAAATGAAGCTAGAATAGCTTGGGTTCTATGTTAACCTAAGAATAAGTTTGACTTTAAATGAAGCTAAGAATAAGCTTAGGTTCTTTATTAACCTTAAGAATAAATTTGACTTTAAATGAAGCTAAGAATAGCTGGGTTCTTTATTAACCTAAGAATAAGTTTGACTTAGAAAGTAGAAGCTAAGAATAGCTTAGGTTTCTTTATTAAACTAAGAATAAGTTTGACTTTAAATGAAGCTAAGAATAGCTTAGGTTCTTTATTAACTAAGAATAAGTTTGACTTTAAATGAAGCTAAGAATAGCTTAGGTTCTTTATTAACCTATGAATAAGTTTGACTTTAAATGAAGCTAAGAATAGCTTAGGTTCTTTATTAACCTAAGAATAAGTTTGACTTTAAATGAAGCTAAGAATAGCTTGGGTTCTATATTAGCCTAAGAATAAGTTTGACTTTAAATGAAGCTAAGATTAGCTTAGGTTCTTTGTTAAACTAAGAATAAGTTTGACTTTAAATGAAGCTAAGAATAGCTTGGGTTCTTTATTAACCTATGAATAAGTTTGACTTTAAATGAAGCTAAGAATAGCTTAGGTTCTTTATTAACCTGAAATAAAGTTTGACTTTAAATGAAGCTAAGAATAGCTTAGGTTCTTTATTAACCTAAGAATAAGTTTGACTTTAAATGAAGCTAAGGCAAGCTTGGGTTCTTTATTAACCTAAGAATAACTTTGACTTTAAGTAAATGAAATGCTTAGGTTCTTTATTAACCTAAGAATAACTTTGACTTTCAATGAAGCTTAGAATAGCTTAGGTTCTATATTAACCTAAGAATAAGTTTGACTTTAAATGAAGCTAAGAATAGCTTGGGTTCTATTAACCTTAGAATAAGTTTGACTTTAAATGAAGCTAAGAATACCTTGGGTTCTTTGTTAACCCTAAGAATAAGTTTGACTTTAAATGAAGCTAAGAATAGCTTAGGTTCTGTAATAACTATAAGAATAAGTTTGACTTTAAATGAAGCTAAGAATAGCTTAGGTTCTTTATTAACCTTAGAATAAATTTGACTTTAAATGAAGCTAAGAATATTGAGTTCTTTATTAACCTAAGAATAAGTTTGACTTTAAAATGAAGCCTAAGAATAGCTTGGGTTCTTTATTAACCTAAGAATAAGTTTGACTTTAAATGAAGCTAAGAATAGCTTAGGTTCTTTATTAACCTATGAATAAGTTTGACTTTAAATGAAGCTAAGAATAGCTTAGGTTCTTTATTGTAGCAAAGAATAAAGTTTGACTTTAAATGAAGCTAAGAATAGCTTGGGTTCTTTATTAACCTAAGAATAAGTTTGACTTTAAATGAAGCTAAGAATAGCTTAGGTTCTATATTAACCTTAGAATAGGTTTGACTTTAAATGAAGCTAAGAATAGCTTAGGTTCTTTATTAACCTAAGAATAAGTTTGACTTTAAATGAAGTAAGAATAGCTTAGTTTCTATATTAACCTAAGAATAAGTTTGACTTTAAATGAAGCTAAGAATAGCTTAGTTATTATTAACCTTAGAATAAATTTGACTTTAAATGAAGCTAAGAATAGCTTGAGTTCTTTATTAACCTAAGAATAAGTTTGACTTTAAATAGGCTAAGAATAGCTTGGTTCTTTCAGTAAACTAAGAATAAGTTTGACTTTAAATGAAGCTAAGAATAGCTTAGGTTCTTTATTAACCCACTAAGAATAAGTTTGACTTTAAATGAAGCTAAGAATAGCTTAGGTTCTTTATTAACCTATGAATAAATTTTGACTTTAAATGAGCTAAGAATAGCTTAGGTTCTTTATTAACCCTAAAGAATAAGTTTGACTTTAAATGAAGCTAAGAATAGCTTAGGTTCATAGTAACCTAAGAATAAGTTTGACTTTAAATGAAGCTAAGAATAGCTTAGGTTCTGTGTAAGAATAAGTTTGACTTTAAATGAAGCTACTAAGAATAGCTTAGGTTCTTTATTAACCTATGAATAAGTTTGACTTTAAGTAAGCTAGAATAACAGGTTCTTTATGAACCTAAGAATAAGTTTGACTTTAAATGAAGCTAAGAATAGCTTAGGTTCTTTATTAACCTAAGAATAAGTTTGACTTTAAATGAAGCTAAGGGCAGCAGGTTCTTTATTAACCTAAGAATAACTTTGACTTTAAGTGACTAAGAATAACTTGGGTTCTTTATTAACCTAAGAATAAGTTTGTCTATAAATGAAGCTTAGAATAGCTTGGGTTCTATAATAATAGAATAAGTTTGACTTTAAATGAAGCTAAGAATAGCTTGATTTCTTTATTAACCTAAGAATAAGTTTGACTTTAAATGAAACTAAGAATAGCTTAGGTTCTATATTAACCTAAGAAATAAGTTTGAATTTACATGAAGCTAGAATAGCTTAGGTTCTTTATGTATAGAATAAATTGTTTTAAATGAAGCTAAGAATAGCTTAGGTTCTTTATTAACCTAAGAATAGGACAGCTTTGAATGAAGCTAAGAATAGCTTAGGTTCTTTATTAACCTAAGAATAAGTTTGACTTTAAATGAAGCTAAGAATAGCTTAGGTTCTTTATTAACCTATGAATAAGTTTGACTTTAAATGAAGCTAAGAATAATGGGTTCTTTATTAACCTAAGAATAGGATTTGACTTTAAATGAAACACAGAATAGCTTAGGTTCTTTATTAACCTATGAATAAGTTTGACTTTAAATGAAGCTAAGAATAGCTTAGGTTGTTTATTAACCTAAGAATAAGTTTGACTTTAAATGAAGCTAAGAATAGCTTAGGTTCTTTATTAACCTAAGAATAAGTTTGACTTTAAATGAAGCTAAGAATGACTTGGGTTCTTTTAACCTATGAATAAGTTTGACTTTAAGTAGGCTAAGAATAGCTTAGGTTCTTTATTAACCTAGAATAAGTTTGACTTTAAATGAAGCTAAGAATAGCTTAGGTTCTTTATTAACCTAAGAATAAGTTTGACTTTAAATGAAGCTAAGAATAGCTTAGGTTCTATAACAGCAGAATAAGTTTGACTTTAAGTAAACTAAGAATAGCTTAGGTTCTTTATTAACCTAAAATAAGTTTGACATTAAATGAAGCTGAAATAGCTTAGGTTCTTTATTAACCTAAGAATAAGTTTGACTTTAAATGAAGCTAAGAATAGCTTGGGTTCTATGTTAACCTAAGAATAAGTTTGACTTTAAATGAAGCTAAGATAGCTTAGGTTCTATATTAACCTAAGAATAAGTTTGACTTTAAATGAAGCTAAGAATAGCTTAGGTTCTTTATTAACCTAAGAATAAGTTTGAGCACTTTAAATGAAGCTAAGAATAGCTTAGGTTCTTTATTAACCTAAGAATAAGTTTGACTTTAAATGAAGCTAAGAATAGCTTGGGTTCTTTATTAACCTAAGAATAAGTTTTGACTTTAAATGAAGCTAAGAATAACTTGGGTTCTTTATTAACCTAAGAATAAGTTTGACTTTAAATGAAGCTAAGGCAACTTATGTTCTTTATTAACCTATAGACTAAGTTTTATTTAAATGAAGCTAAGAATAGCTTGGGTTCTTTATTAACCTAAGAATAAGTTTGACAAGTAGGCTAAGAATAGCTAAGGTTCTTTATTAACCTAAGAATAAGTTTGACTTTAAATGATGCTAAGAATAGCTTAGGTTCTTTATTAACCTGAATAAGTTTGACTTTAAAGTAGGCTAAGAATAAGCTTAGGTTCTTTATTAACCTATGAATAAGTTTGTTTCTTAAATGAAGCTAGAATAGCTTGGGTTGTTTATTAACCTAGAATAAGTTTGACTTTAAATAGGCTAAGAATAGCTTGAGTTTCTTTATTAACCTAAGAATAAGTTTGACTTTAAATGAAGCTAAGAATAGCTTAGGTTCTTTATTAACCTATGAATAAGTTTGACTTTAAATGAAGCTAAGAATGACTTAGGTTCTTTATTAACCTAAGAATAAGTTTGACTTTAAATGAAGCTAAGAATAGCTTAGGTTCTTTATTAACTTAAGAATAAGTTTGACTTTAAATGAAGCTAAGGAATAGCTTAGGTTCTATGTATAGAATAAGTTTGACTTTAAATGAAGCTAAGAATATGGGTTCTTTGTTAACCTAAGAATAAGTTTGACTTTAAATGATACATAAGAATAGCTTGGGTTCTTTATTAACTAAGAATAAGTTTGACTTTAAATGAAGCTAAGAATAGCTGGGTTCTTTATTAACCTATGAATAAGTTTGACTTTAAATGAAGCTAAGAATAGCTTGGGTTGTTTATTAACCTAAGAATAAGTTTGACTTTAAATGAAGCTAAGAATAGCTTAGGTTCTTTTATTAACCTAAGAATAAGTTTGACTTTAAATGAAGCTAAGAATAGCTTAGGTTCTTTATTAACCTATGAATAAGTTTGACTTTAAATGAAGCTAAGAATAGCTTAGGTTCTTTATTAACCTAAGAATAAGTTTGACTTTAAATGAAGCTAAGAATAGCTTAGGTTCTTTATTAACCTAAGAATAAGTTTGAGTTTAAATAGAGCTAAGAATAGCTTAGGTTCTATATTAACTTTCTTAGAATAAGTTTGACTTTAAATGAAGCTAAGAATAGCTTAGGTTCTTTATTAACTAAGAATAAAGTTTGACATTAAATGAAGCTAAGAATAGCTTAGGTTCTTTATTAACACAAGAATAAGTTTGACTTTAAAGTAAACTAAGAATAGCTTAGGTTCTATATTAACCTAAGAATAAGTTTGACTTTAAATGAAGCTAAGAATAGCTTCCGATTTCCTATATTAACCTAAGGAATAAGTTTTGACTTTAAATGAGCTAGAATAAGCTTAGGTTCTTTATTAACCTAAAATAAGTTTGACTTTAAATGAAGCTAAGAATAGCTTAAGATTCTTTATTAACCTAAGAATAAGTTTGACTTTTCAGTAAGAGCTAAGAATAGCTTAGGTTCTTTATTAACTTCCTAAGAATACAAAGTTTGACTTCTAAATGAAGCTAAGAATAAACTTGAGGTTCTTTATTAACCTAAGAATAAGTTTGACTTTAAATGAAGCTAAGAATAGCTGTGTTCTTTATTAACCTATGAATAAGTTTGACTTTAAGTGAGCTAAGAATAGCTTGGATGCTATTAACTAGAGAATAAGTTTGACTTTAAATGAGTAAGAATAGCTAAGGTTCTTTATTAACCTAAGAATAAGTTTGACTTTAAATGATGCTAAGAATAGCTTAGGTTCTTTATTAACTAAAATAAGTTTGACTTTAAATGAAGCTAAGAATAGCTTAGGTTCTATATTAACCTTAGAATAAGTTTGACTTTAAATAAACTCGAATGGCTTAGGTTCTTTATTAACCTATGAATAAGTTTGACTTTAAATAAGAGCTAAGAATAGCTTGGGTTCTATATTAACCTAAGAATAAGTTTGACTTTAAATGAAGCTAAGAATAGCTTGGGTTCTGTAATATTAACCTAAGAATAAGTTTGACTTTAAATGAAGCTGAAATAGCGGTTCTTTATTAACCTAAGAATAAGTTTGACTTTAAATGAAGCTAAGAATAGCTTAGGTTCTTTATTAACCTATGAATAAGTTTGACTTTAAATGAAGCTAAGAATAGCTTCAGGTTCTTTGTTAACCTAAGAATAAGTTTGACTTTAAATGAAGCTAAGAATAGCTTAGGTTCTTTATTAACTAGAGAATAAGTTTGACTTTAAATGAAGCTAAGAATAGCTTAGGTTCTTTATTAACTTTAAGAATAAGTTTGACTTTAAATGAAGCTAAGAATAGCTTAGGTTCTATATTAACTAAAGAATAAGTTTGACTTTAAATGAAGCTAAGAATAGCTTAGGTTCTATATTAACCTAAGAATAAGTTTGACTTTAAATGAAGCTAAGAATAGCTTGGGTTCTTTATTAACCTAAGAATGATTTGACTTTAGAAGCTAAGAATAGCTTAGGTTCTTTAATAACCTAAGAATAAGTTTGACTTTAAATGAAGCTAAGAATAACTTGGGTTGCTTTATTAACCTATGAATAAGTTTGACTTTAAATGAAGCTAAGAATAGCTTAGGTTCTTTATTAACCTAAGAATAAGTTTGACTTTAAATGAAGCTAAGAATAGCTTAGGTTCTTTATCAACCTAAAATAAGTTTGACTTTAAATGAAGCTAAGAATAGCTTAGGTTCTATATTAACCTAAGAATAAGTTTGACTTTAAATGAAGCTAGAATAAGCTTAGGTTCTTTATTAACCTAAGAATAGTTTGACTTTAAATGAAGCTAAGAATAATGGGTTCTTTATTAAGCTATGAATAAGTTTGACTTTAAATGAAGCTAAGAGTAGCTTAGGTTCTTTATTAACCTAAGAATAAGTTTGACTTTAAACAGAGCTGGAGAATAGCTTAGGTTCTTTAATAACCTAAGAGATAAGTTTGACTTTAAATAGAGCTAAGAATAGCTTAGGTTCTTTATTAACCTAAGAATAGGTTTGACTTTAAATGAAGCTAAGAATAGCTTAGGTTCTTTATTAACCTAAGAATAGGTTTGACTTTAGATGAAGCTAAGAATAGCTTAGGTTCTATATTAACCTAAGAATAAGTTTGACTTTAAATGAAGCTAAGAATAGCTTAGGTTTTTTATTAACCTATGAATAAGTTTGACTTTAAGTAAGAGCTAAGAATAGCTTGGGTTCTTTATTAACCTATGAATAAGTTTGACTTTAAATGAAGCTAAGAATAAGCTTAGGTTCTTTATTAACCTAAAGAATAAGTTTGACTTTAAATGAAGCTAAGAATAGCTTAGGTTCTTTATTAACCTAAGAATAAGTTTGACTTATAAATAGAAGCTAAGAATAGCTTAGGTTCTTTATTAACCCTAAGAATAACTTTGACTTTAAATGGAAACTTAGAATAGCTTAGGTTCTATATTAACCTTAAGAATAAGTTTGACTTTAAATGAAGCTAAGAATAGCTTAGGTTCTTTATTAACCTAAGAATAAGTTTGACTTTAAATGAAACTAAAATAAACTTAGGTTTATATTAGCCTAAGGATAAGTTTGAATTTACATGAAGCTAAGAATAGCTTAGGTTCTTTATTAACCTTAGAATAAATTTGACTTTAAATGAAGCTAAGAATAGCTTAGGTTCTTTGTTAACCTAAGAATAAGTTTGACTTTAAATGAAGCTAAGAATAGCTTAGGTTCTTTATTAACCTAAGAATAAGTTTGACTTTAAATGGAGAAAGCTAAGAATAGCTTAGGTTCTATATTAACCTAAGAATAAGTTTGACTTTAAATGAAGCTAAGAATAGCTTAGGTTCTATATTAACCTAAAATAAGTTCCAAAGCTTTAAATGAAGCTAAGAATAGCTTAGGTTCTTTATTAACCTAAGAATAAAGTTTGACTTTAAATGAAGCTAAGAATAGCTTAGGGTTCTTTATTAACCTAAGAATAAGTTTGACTTTAAAATGAAGCTAAGAATAGCTTAGGTTCTTTATTAACCTAAGAATGTTTGACTTTAAATGAAGCTAAGAATAGCTTAGGTTCTTTATTAACCTAAAATAAGTTTGACTTTAAATGAAGCTAAGAATAGCTTAGGTTCTTTATTAACCTAAGAATAAGTTTGACTTTAAATGAAGCTAAGAATAGCTTGAGTTTCTTTATTAACCTAAGAATAAGTTTGACTTAAAATGAAGCTAAGAATAGCTTAGGTTCTTTATTAACCTAAGAATAAGTTTGACTTTAAATGAAGCTAAAAATGGCTTATGTTCTTTATTAACCTATGAATAAGTTTGACTTTAAATGAAGCTAAGAATAGCTTAGGTTCTTTATTAACCTAAGAATAAGTTTTGACTTTCAAATGAAGCTAAGAATAGCTAAGGTTCTTTATTAACCTTAGAATAGTTTGACTTTAAATGAAGCTAAGAATAGCTTAGGTTCTTTATTAACCTAAGAATAAGTTTGACTTTAAATGAAGCTAAATAGCTTAGGTTCTATATTAACCTTAGAGATAAGTTTGACTTTAAATAAATAAGAATAGCTTAGGTTCTTTATTAACCTATGAAAGTTTGACTTTAAATGAAGCTAAGAATAGCTTAGGTTCTGTTAACCTAAGAATAGGTTGACTTTAAGTAAGTAAGAATAGCTTAGGTTCTATATTAACCTAAGAGATAGGTTTGACTTTAAATGAAGCTGAAATGGCTTAGGTTCTTTATTAGCCTAAGAATAAGTTGACTTTAAATGAAGCTAAGAATA
>JBBBDQ010016098.1:0-23130 GCA_037127315.1 Ascarosepion bandense | reverse complement strand
GGAAATTTTTGTAAAAATCCAAGTATTTGTTCGATTTTAATGAAATTTTCAGGGACTATTTAAAAATGAATAAAATTATTTTTGACATGTTTTTTTTTTCAAAAAATTTGATAAAATTTGTTTTAAAAATATGTTACCCCTACTCACTTTTCATGAAATTTCAGGTACAGAACCTACTTATTGAAATTATTTGTTTTGTTAAAAAGTAGGCGTCATTGGAGATTGTAAATAACCTGCATTTTTTTTCAAATTTGTACTATTTAACTGAAAATCTGCTGTAAATTGAAAAATAATGAATCCAATAAATTTATGACATTACTTAATTAGAAAAGCTTTTAATTCTTTTTGTAAATAAGTAATATTAAGGACATTATTGTCTGAAGAAATAAAATTTTTCTTATGAATAATGAATTTTTGCAATAATTTATTTTATTTTACTTTTTTTACATTTTAATTATAATAATTTATAATAGTTTAACGTGTAAAATTCTGTATTGGGGTATTTATTGGATGTGATATAGTAATTAAGTGGAAACGAAATTTACGAGTCCAAAATTGCAAAGATTAATAAACGTAGTTACGCTATCTATTTTATGAAATAATGTTTTTATTTTTGTAATTTTTTACCTTATTTTCATCTATGGTAGACTGAAATTGCTATTATTATGAAAAGGTTGCGTAATTTAAGAGTTTTGTCCCTTCACTTAGAGTTATAAAAGTTGTTAATTATGGTCATTCGTAGCAGCTGTAAACGCTTCGTCATTCAACAGTTCGTCAAACGTTCGTTAATAATGTGTTGTATAGTAGCTTTTTTATGCTATAAGTAATATTTCTTTACAATCAGATTAATTTAACTGTCAATTTTCTAATTTTACTAAAATGAAGCGTCAGAAATATTTTCAAATATTTTTAAAATCGATGAATTTGTTTGTTTAAATATTTCTTAAAATTAAGAAAATGGCCGCTTTTAAGAAAATTTTAAGAAATCGAAATTAAATGTGACATTCCAATCCATATAATTTCTATCTGAAATACACTTTGCCAGAATTTTTTACTTAATGGAAACAATAAGTTTAATCATTAAGCTTTTAATTAAATCTAAAATGAAATCTTCAAGAATGTTCTTCATTTAAAAAATTTCATTTTAAAATTAGTTATCGAAAATTTATGCCGAAATAGTGGATGGTACCTAAAATAAAATTAGTAGTTTTAATATTTATTACGTATTTCAGTTCTTTAAATTTTCAAAACTCGCATAATCACTTAATAATTCATGTTTTTATTCCTTTATGACCGGAAGACTATGTAACATCATTGAAAATTGTAGACAATCAAAATACCCTTATTTAACACATTTAAATAGAAATTAACGAGAATTACATAAACTACTACAGAAACTTTTCAATAAGATTGTTAGCAATAGATATTGTTGAAAATAATCTAAATGATGAACATTTTAACATTGCAAAAATCATTAATGTAAAAAAATGTCGTGGTTTAGATTTTTGGCTTTTATTTTGGTCATGCAAACGATGTCGACAACATGGAAGCGTTCGAAAAAAATAATTGAACGTGAGAAATTTAAAATTCGCCAGTTGTACATTCCATAGAATTTGATAATTTACATTATAACGTTTTTTCAAGTATACGCTATTTCTATTGTTTTCTTTTATTAAAAATAACTAATCATACGAAGTGAGATTTATAGGACACAAATCCTATATCATCCAACAATTAACTGAAATACAAAAATAATATTGCATGACCCCCCAAAATCGGATCAGAATGGCTAAAAACATTTTGAAAAAAACAGACTAAGGTAAAATTCACAATCAAGTGTAAAATTTAATTTTGACGAATAGGAAAAGAATTGACCCGTACTGAAAGAAAAAGACGAAGCCAAATTTCGCGATCTGATGTTAAATTAATTTTCTACCCAATGAAAGAAAGCGATTTGCAAAATTGAGAGAAAAGTTAACAAGCCTACGTGAAAAAGTAAATCGCTATTAAACATGGAAAGTCGAATCAATCAGTCAGATGGGAGCAGAAATTATGGACGACACGCTATAATGTGACAAAAGAAACTTCAAGCTTGACCTGGACATAAGGTTCCGTCACACATTCGTTCTCCTTCTTCATCTTCACCATTTTCGCAGTCAACTAAGAAGAAAACGACAACAACAGCAACGTTACAAGATACTTCAACTGACTCGTCAAATTTAACTTCGATAAATACCATTTGCTTTGTTGCTTCACCTTCCTTTTCACTTTCTCGCCGACCATAAAAAGGAAAGGAACACAAATTTCATTACTATCCTGTTAATCTTTGCATACACACAATATGAGCTGCTACTTTCATAACCAAGGACTCTTGATTCCTTTAACATTGTACCACACTTTCTCTTTGAACATTTACACGGTAATTTCACTTCTTACAGATTTTGTTATTTTGTTCTGTTCATAAAATTCACTTATTTTACAAACAAAACACTTTTTATTCTTCCAACATTCTGATATCTTTAAATGCGGGGATTGTCGGATATGTTTTGAACATGGCCGTCTATCTCTTATTCGAACTAACAGCAACTGGAACAGAAGTCCACGACAGGGACGACGAATGTTCGAAATGTCTCTTCGACAAAAGCCACAAAAATATTTATAAATTGTTTTTATCTGATTTCAAAACTAAAACTCATCCCCGGGGGGATTCGAACTTAAAACCTGTGGATTAAAATCTTTCAGGCTACCTGTGATAACCTCACAGACAATGAATACAAAAAAATTACATTTTTAACTGACATTACATTTTCTTTCACTTAAAAATTTTAGGATGCAAAAAAAAAAAAAAAAGAAGAAAAACTGATCGCCATTTTTGTACAGTAACACTCTAATAGAACTCGATAATTTATTCGCAAAAAAATTAACGAAAAAGGCTTCGAATTTAAAAATGTAAAAGCTTCAAGAAAACTTCTTATTTTTTAATTTTTATTTTTAAAAAATCAGTTTAAAACTTAGACGTATCTATAATTCTAAAATGAGTAGCAGTACCTATCATAAATTATTTATGATAAATTAATAGTTCCTATACTATTTTGAGTTGACATTTCGAAATAGTTTTTTATCTGATTTAATAAAAAAAATGTATTATTCATCCATTGCGAGATTCGAACCAGAAGCCACTAGTAAAAATGCAGCACACTATCGGTCATTCCATACTCGTAGAATTTTTATATTGATATTTCAAAATTGCTTATTTTTGAGCTAATAAAACAAGACAAGAATATCCTTGGTAGAATCGAAAACAACACAAAAAACTCTGCATTAAAATTCCTGTACGTTATTCCCTGCGCTACAAGAACTGCGCTTTTTTTTTTTCAGGGTAAAACAAAAAAAATGTTTACACTTTTTTTCGCTGATATAAAAAAAATCTTTCGCTATAAAAGGTACGTTTCTTCTATAAACAATTATCGATTTGAGTTCAGCATTTGCACGAAGAAAGTAAGGATGTTTTTGAAAGATTTGAAGGGGTTAAAAAAGGCCTTCGGGGAGCAAAACAAAAGTTTACCAAACAAAAGTTAATTGTCAATTTATTCTGATTTTCGATACTATTTTTAACAAAAAAAAAACAAAAAAATCCTGGTCATAGAAAGATAAAATTCACGACATTGTAACCTACTAAGCTAACTGGACGCTTTGCAAAATAGTATCGTATTTATTACAAAAATAACAATCCTACATTCATTCACTGCTTACAAAGAAATCGAGGCATAAGTGTTCTAGTCTACATTTTATTTTTTTTTACTTTTGAGGCGCTACTCATTACTTCTGATATTTAAATCGTGTATACCAGCGTACACTCCTAAAATTGGTCTTACATACTTGTAGTTTATGACTGACACATTGAAATTTTTGCGGTATACCTCGATATTGCACACACATACCTGCCTCAGTTTTTTTCGTAAACCAGTGAACATAAAGAATGAGAGTATGTTCGCATTTTTAATAAATAGGACACCATTGTTGTATGCGAGTGGCTGGTTAGCTCAAGTTGGTTAGAGCGTCGTGCTAATAACGCGAATGTCGTGGGTTCGAGCCCCATACTGACCAGAGATTTTTGATTTTTTTTCTCCTGGAAAAACAGTTGTAAAAGCTATTCTCCAATCTTTACAATCATTAAACGCACATAATGTATTTTAAAAAACTGTGACACAATGCAAATTTATAAATAGAAAAAAAAAGAAACAGTTATTTTAATTTTAAAAATGACTGTTTCTTAAAACACAAACGGTTATCAAAACGGATACATGGAATGATCGAATTAATTTAATCATACAAATTTTAAATCCCTTTCCAGACGTTGGAAAATCATAACAATTTTCCTTGGGAGATAGCGAACACATGCAGCAGTACCTGTGGTGCAGGAGACAGCACGCGGGACTTGTAATCCAGAGTTGAATCCAGAGGTACCTCCATCAATTTGTTGAAAAAAAAACACAAAAAAAAACACAAAAAAATAAAAACACCTAAAAACTTAATAAAAATGTGGTTTATTGTGAAAATATGTTATTCTTAAGAGGAAAGCCAAAGTATTTTGAAAATACTATTTTCTATTTACTTTTTAATCCATTCTACCACGTTCGAAAATTTGGTCAAAGGGCATTTTTTGCGTTAACTGTGTGAAACAAACTATGAAATTTTAGCGCTTTTTTCTTTCGTTAAAATAACATTGTTTTTGTTTTCATATCCGATAAGAAAATAAGAATCAGTCAATTCAATTTTTTAACGACCTGAAATTTTAAAGGGAAAGAGAAATACCAAATAAGGTTTTTATAGAAAATGTCAGCTAAAAATAAACTTTTTCCTTGAATTATCACGGTCAGTCCCTGTAGCCCAGGGGATTGGGCGCTGGACTTCTAGTACAGAGACTGTGGGTTCGAATCCCACCAATGTCGTTTGTTTTTTTAAATAAAATAAAAACAGTGTGAGCTGAAAATTGTACGGACTCTTCTCGATGAGAGCTAAAATTTTTAAAATTTTTTAGCCACTGCACTACACTTCTTAGAAAACTCGTTACTCATTGAAATAATTTTTTATCTTCAGACTACAACATTTATATATATATATATATATATATATATATATAAAATTAAATTAAAATTAAATAATGCTATAGTTTTATTATATTTTATGATTTAATTTTCGGAGCAGATTTTTTACAAAAAAAATGCAAAAAATGTAAAAAAAAAAAAATAGATGCTACATTCCTGAAGTACACAATCTATTTATTTATTTATTTATTTATTATTATTATGTCATTTTTCATCATATTTCGATTTCTGCTTTGGTCTCACTACCGCTAACCAAGTCTGCGGGGAGACCTAAGGCAGGTAGTGGCATGTTGTTATGGCTCCATTTCATGTTTTTCTATCTTCCCTATCATCTCCAGCATTACATAGATAAAGTTTTCCTTAGTGTGTGGGCTGTACTTAATAAGACAATTTTTTGTATATCTCTTAAGCTGGGGTTTCCAGGGATTCTTTCAATGTGTTGTTTTGTTCCATTTTTTATCATTCCAAGTGCACCTACTATTACTGGCACAACTCTTGTTTTCAATTTCCACATTTTTCCTATTTCAATTTCCAGGTCTTTATATTTTGACAGTTTTTCAAATTCCTTGATTGCTATGTTACAATCCGCTGGACAAGCCATATCAATTAATAGACAAGTTTTCTCCTTCTGGTTTTTAACAATAATGTCTACAGAATCTACTAACTGTAAATCTTGTTTGAATTTACTGCCTTCTTTATTATTGAATATTTTTTCTTTCTTTCTTCATGTTGCCTTACTAATTGTAACATCCAATCCTTTGTTGTTTCTATGTATGTTAGTAAGCCAATAGTTGTTGTCTTGTATGACAATTCCAGCTGAATAAGACCTCTTCCACCTTCTTTACGGGGTATGTATAGACGATCTACATCAGCCTTTGGATGATGCATCTTATGCTTAGAAAGAAGCTTTCTTATTTTAGCATCCATTCGCCTGATGTCGTTTAGAGTCCAGTTTAAGATGTTAAAGCTATATTGGACAACTGGGATTGCAAGGTTATTAATGGCCATAACTCTGTTCTGTGAATTTAATTCGGTTTTTAATATCATTCGTAGCCTTCTATAGTACTCTTTACGCACTATTTCTTTCATTTTTTTATGGTGAATGTTTTCGCTCTCATTTACACCTATAAGCTTCTTCTGGTTTCAATTCTTTTATTGTTACAGCAGGGTCTAGGCTAATTGAGGATGTTTCTTGTATTGATCCACGTAAAACTGTAGCTTTAGCACATTTATTCAAATTAAATTTCATTCCAATGTCTTCGCTGAAGCATTTTACAGTTTGCAGAAGACCTTCCAGTTCATTATCATTCTTAGCATATAACTTCAAGTCATCCATGTAAAATAGATGGCTTATTTTTCTTTTGTCCTATTTTATAACCACATTCTGTCTTGTTAAGTTGACTGGTTAGTGCTATTAATGATATGCAGAATAGTAAGTGAGATAAAGAATCACCTTGAAATATACCTCTTTTGATGTTTATTTCATCAGACTTATAGGTTCCATTTATATGATTGAGGTAAAGGGTTGTTTTCCATATCGACATGCACTGTTTGATGAAATTGATGATGACGGGCGATATCTTGTATATTTAAAGTCTTTAAAATCCAGTCATGTGGCACACTATCGAATGCCTTTCGATAGTTTATCCAGGCTGTACTAAGATTTTTCTTTGTACTGTAGCAGTTTTCCAGGATCATTTTGTTAATCAGCAATTGGTCTTTACAACCATAACAGCCACGTTTGCTCCCCTTTTGTTCAAGCGGTATTATGTCATTTCTTTCTAAGAATAAATATGTCTGCTTTGTTAAAATAGATGTTAATAGTTTATATGTTGTCGGACGACATGTAATTGGTCTGTAGTTTTTCGGGTTGTTTGTGTCACCATTCTTGGGTAGAAGAAATGTAATTCCTTTGGTCATCCATGCAGGAATTTTAGTGGGATCGTCAACCATTTCTTGAAGTTCTTTGGCTAGCTTTTTATGTGCTGCATTTAAATAGTATAGCCAAAAGTTAGGAATTCTATCTATACCTGGGAAATTTCCCAATTGTGTGCTTTTTTTAATGCATATTTAACATCATCTTCTGTAATTCCAGACCATGTCTGTTCGGGTTTATTTTTCATTCGTTCTATCTCTTGCGTAATCCAATGTACTTCCTTGCTAAGTTCTTTAGGGCAAGCCCACATCTTTTCCCAGAACTGTGTGACTTCTTCCATTCTGGGGGGACTGTCACTTCAATTCTGTTTTTACCTATTTCCCTGTAAAATCTCTTTGTATCAGTCTGAAAAATCTTGTTTTCTCTGTAAAATCTTGCTCTTTTTTCATAGCGTCTTATTCTTTGAGCCTTCAGTTGGATTTTTTTGCTTTATTTTTTCTTTATTTGATAAGACGTCATTTTCATTCTTGATGTTATATTTTTTTACGGCTCTTCTGCTTTTCCTAGTTCTTACATTTATTCGTCTACTCAGTTCATCCAATATTGATAATTCACTTCAAAGTTGTTCTGTTTCTTTTTCTATTTTTCTTTTCCAAGGTGGAACTTCACGTCTACGAGACTGCCTTGTTTTTATTTTAATATTTAATTTTTTTGCTGCTGCTGTTGCTGATGCATATATTATTTCGTTAAGATTTGTATGAGGGTCTTCATCCAGTATTGATTTCAGTGCTGCATTGTACAGTTTAATAGTTCGGAGGTTTTGTTTCGTTGGTTGGAATTTTGGGAGCTGTTCACGTTCCTCCATTGTAATACTTTGTATTTGACTTAGATGGTTTTTTATTTCTATCTTGGCTTCCTGTATATTGTTCTTATTTTCCGTCAAATAATTATCTTCGATGTGTTCTGAACTCGTTTTATTTTTGTCTTTTAACTGACTCAGACTCAGATCACACCTTTCCAGCATTTTTAAAACTTACATCATTATCTTCGCAGTGATTTGCGTGTTTCACGGTTTCTACATTATGACCTGTGATTTGTTTGATGTTATTACTTTTTATTTCTGGTTCCGGTTCCTTTTCATATTTTGTTGATTCGACTCTTCTTGTTACAATTCTTTTAATTTTCATGAATTTCGGCCTCTGTTAGTCGGTTATTACGAATAATGTACCTACGTACATTGGCCAATTTATTTTCGTCAATATACTTTCTATTTGCTTGACCAACATTTTCACGCCAAATGTCATATGTTTGGCGAGTCATGTTTTTTTGAGGTTTGAGTAACGCTTCATGAAATGCAGTCATAACGACTTTGTACTCCTCACGAGATCATTTTATTTTTTCTTTTCTTTAAATATACGGTTGTAGATCTAGCTGGTGAATTTTCAGGACCATCATTAGGATTATCCTGGTTGTGGGGACCTGAAGATACATTCTTTGTGTAGGAGTTTGTTCCTATGGCAGATTTTTCGACCTCAGTTAGGTTCCCTCCTGAAGGACGGGAAAAAAAAATAAATTGCCAAGAAAATAAATATTATTATTATTATTATTATTATTATTATTATTATTATTATTATTATAAAGAAAGTTGTTCCAAAAAAGCTGTTTTTTTTTTTTTTCGAAAAAAAAAAGGGACTTTTTTCTTAAATCTATAATGTTCTTATCATTTATAAAAGCAATTAAAAGCTTATCTAAGTAAATAATGTCATAGTTTTTAATTGCATTTTGGAGCAGATTTTCGGAAAAAGACCAAATGTCTATCCAATTATCTGTTAAAGATGTGAGAAATTGGATTATTAAATGAGTATCTAATTTTCCAAATCCTGTTTTCTTATTATACGACCAAAACATTTCAACTTATCTAAGATATTATCCGATAGAGAAAAAGATAAAAAGAACAGTTATACTTATTATCGTTTTTTTTTTTTTTTTTTTTTTGTATGGGAAATCTTAAGATGAGACGATCAAACACCAATATTGATACAAGATTACAAGTTAGAGTAAGGATTTACGAGTGTTATCAGTTTATTTGAGGGTATATTCGTATGATTTACTTCAAGCACGTCGAAATTTGATTTGTCGCCTAAAGTATTTTTAAATTCTGCTCACGAAAAATTACACGCGCCAAAATAAAACAAAAAACATTTAAGGTATATGGTATATAGTGGGGAGTTCGTTCTAGTGGAGAGTAGTTGTACATTGTTGCAGATTACAGAATTTGGCCTTGTCGAAGATAGCCCACTATAAGTCATAAAGAAAGGTCATAAACCAAGAAAAAGCAAAATTTAGTTTAGAAACAACATTTTATATATACACATATCAATTAAGTTTTTTACAATTAAAGTCATCCTTTAAAGATGAGTCAAACGGACGTTAAAATGTTCATGGCAATAAATTGCTGAAAAGAGAATTTGATGCTTATGAATGTGGAGCGTTGTAAATTAGGAATGTCTTTGATGTATCCACTCCTTTGGTCGGTAAGTAGTTTAGAGACAGCGAAGGATAAGATGATAGGAATGGGAGACGAGCATAGTAATTCGCTTGACTTCGGTCAAGGGAGATACTAATTATAGACGTCTCTCTCGAGTTTGTCCGTGTGTGTCTGTCTGGCGATGCTTTCTGTATCGGCTTTTTATTTCGACTTTTTGGATCGCAGGTGATCATTTGGGAATTCACATCCGTATTTGATTCTGGGCTTCCCATTGGCCGATAAATAAAATTCGCGTAGGCTCGCGAACTGGAATTTGATATTTAATTAATTTTTAGTTTTCAACCGGAACATCTGCGCGGAGCCGGGGCGAACACCGACGATTTTTGGTCATTTGCTTTCTGGTCGTGAGAGTGCAAACCTTTGATTTGCTCGGTATCACCATAGGTATATGTAGTCCCTGTACTGCAGGGGATGCGCACTGGGTTTCTTATTCAGAGTCTGTGGGTTCGAATCTAACTGGTGATAGTTTTCGGAATTGAATCAGATGAAAAAAAAACATATAGAAATGTCAGCTAAAGAGAACTATTCACATGTAACGCCTATAAGAGAGGATAACGCACTGGACGTCTAATCTAAGAGGTCTTGTGTTTGATAACCGCCAGGGATGGTTATACTGGTAATCAAATCAGACAAAAGCAGCAATACATAGTGTAGACTTTTCTCATTGGTTTGATTTGTTTTGTTTTACGGCATATCAACCTCATTGGGTTATTTAATGCCGACAAGAGATTTATGACAGATTCGGGTGAATAGAATATATATTCGGGTCCTGGGTATGACGTTAAACTGCATCCAGCAGCAAGGCCTCTGATTGGGAGGTTGTGAGTAGCATGGAACCACCTCTTAATTGCTGTTGTTCTCAGATACCCCCTGACCCGGAGTGGTAGCACCAGTTATGGACAAATAGCTACCCCCCACCAAACTGGGGTCAAAACACCATGAAAGTAGAAAAATAGACTTTTATAGAAATATATACACAAAAATAAACTTTTAGAAAAAAAAATATAGATTTTTGAAGGGAAAATATTGCCAATAATATATTTTTGGATGAAAAAAATTATTACCGCAATACAGTTTTGAATACAAAATTAACAGACATCTTCAGTTTTCTAAAATTAAAGAAAATTCATCAAAATCTGACTAAATCAATATTCTCAATATTAAAAAAATCAACTTTCTCAACATTAAAAATTACCTTAAAGCCGCACATATTTGGCATTAAATAACCCACAGAGGTGTTGAGATGCCGTGAAAGTAAAAATTCAAGAATATATATTTTCTTTGTAAAAAAAAATCAGTTTGTAGGTGATGTTTTAGATCAAATTTTAGTAACGCATTTTTGTAAAGAAAAGTTTTGACGAGAGTCAATTGCTTTGCTGGTTATATTGTTTTTTTTTGTTTGCTTTTTTGTTTTTTTTTCAAATGTATTGTTGCAATTTATTTTCTCTCAAAAAATATTTCACTGATAATATACATAATTTATTTGTTTGAACATTATTTTTAATTGATAGTCGTATTTGAGTAGATATTCTATTTTTTATCAAAAAAGCATATTTATTTTTAACGGCCTGAGTATTTAAATTTTGTTACGAAAAATGCGTGTCATCAGGCAGGATTCGAACCTGCGACACCTATAACGAGATTAAATTTTGCACTATTTCTTTCATTTTCCTATGGAGAATTCTTTCATACTCATTTACACCGAGGTACTAATAAGCTTTCTGTTGCTCTAGGTCTTTAATAATTTTTTTATTAAATATTGTTACTTGTGTCATCTGAAAATTAAAGAGATTTATTTTCCAATGATAATCCGCGATAACCGTTAGTCGTTGTAGGGCAGTGGATAGACAGCTGGTTTCCAATACTGAGATCGTGAGTTCAAGTCCCACCAGGGATGTTGAAAATTAGTTTTATATTCTATTTTGACTTATAAGCAGTAGACGAAATCCTTTTAGTAGAGATTCTAATTTGATTGACTATCACATAACGTTATCTGCAACAAGAAATGAGTGAAAATTATCAATTAAATATACTAGATACAACATATGAAATCTATATGGAATTATTTTTCCAATGTGAATTTAGGGTTGTATGTAGTCGTTGTGGCACTGTAGAAAACGCGATGGAATTCTAATCCAGACACTGTGTTTAGAATCCCACCAGGGATGTTGACATTTTGTATATAATGTGATATATTCTGTTTAGATTGTTCGGCAATAGATAATATTATTATTATTCCTTTTTTAATCATATCACCCCAAGCAAGGCGGTAATGCCACTGATGTGCAGGGGGCTACATGAGCGTCAGAAGATTAGAAAAGAGAAAACTGAAACTGCATCCTAAACTGGAAACTAGAGATGAGCTTCTTCACCTGTTCAATAGATTATTGACTGATGGAATCGTTTTAATAGAGTTGATAATTTGCTTGACTTTCAATATGTCAATAAAATGTTCATTTTCACAATAGATAAGTAATATTCCGATTAATTCGACAAAATAGGCTTCCATGTATCATCAAAAATTTACATAGCATTTCGAATTGAAAATTGGCAGCGGCGTAGTACATGTAGCGCGGTGGATAGGGTGCAGGTATTTAAATCCGTAGGCTGTGGGTTCGACTCCCACCAGGAATTTTGACAGTTAGTTTTATATTCTATTTTGATATATAGGCAGTAGACCGTTAATTGTATGACCTTATCCTTTCAGTAGAGATTCAAATCTGATTGACTTCTAGTATATAACATATAGTTTATTCGCACAAGAAAGAAATGAAAACTATCAATTAAATATACTCCTTCAATACGTCAAGTATAACGCTTAGTCTCACAATAGATAAGTGCAATATTCCGATTAATTCCGACAAAATAGCTTTCCATGAATCATCAACAATTTACATAGACAGTATTTCGAACAAAAATCTTCGAAACGGCGATGTCCCTGTAGCCCAGTGAATAGCGCGCTTTACTTTTAATTCAGAGGCCGTGTGTTCGAATACCATCAGGATGATGCAAATTTGTATGTAACAACGTTTAGTTTCTATTTTTATATATTCCAGCAATGATCAGTATTATTGTCTCAGGGAATAATTTGAGTAGAGTTGATAATTTGCTTGACTTACAATATATCGTATAACGTTTAGTCTACAATAAATATAAACGCATATCTTCTATTCGTCAAAATAGGATTCTATGAATCATCGCTGTATTTTATAGACTGTTCTTGCACTTGGTAATTTGTAATTACGTTGTGTAGGTAAAGCAATGGAATGGTGGTTGGACATTTAATTCCGGGAGGACGAATTTCCACAAAGAAATTGATGTTTTGTATATAAGGTGCTATATCCTATTTAGATATTTCGGCAGTAGACCGTATTAGTGTCTCAGGCAATCCATCTAGTCGAGTTGATAATTTGCTTGACTTTCTAAAAGTCTTATTACGATCAGTTTCAACAAAATGAATACGTTGAAATATTCAATTCAATATTATTACTTCAATTCCGATGAATAACTTTAAATTTTCTATTAAATATTATTACTTACTTGTATCATCTGGAAATCATCTGGAAATTATCCACCGTGGTGGATAGGTAATGTTTTAACCAGTACCTGGGCGTACGTACCAGGCTCCCCACATTAAAAAGAACTTGTGTCACATCTCTCTCAGGTTGAGGAGAAGAGTAAATATCCCTCGGCCAGAGAAGCTTCGACCCTTCCAGCTGGGTCCGAAATGGCCAATATGACCAGTTTCGACCGGTTTTGAACATATCCACCGCGGTGGATAGGTAATGTTTGGGCGGCACACTGAGCGTCCCCACATTAAAAAAAAAACTTGTGTCACATCTATCTCAGGTGGGGCAAGGAGCCTCACTGCAACGCGACTTTGACGCGCACAGTCAAGTCGACCGAGTTTATAGCGGCATCCAGCTCACTCCTGCAGTTTCCAGCGGTTTCCTGCCCACTCCCTGCATTTTCCAGCGGCATCCAGCTCACCCGCAGTTTCCAGCGGTTTCCAGCCCACTCCTGCAGTTTCCAACGGCATCCACCTCACTCCTGCAGTTTCCAGCTCATTCCTGCAATCTACAGCGGCATCCAGCTCACTCCCGCAGACCCCAGTTAACTCTGCAGCTTTCATCGACTCCGGCGGCCACCTGCTACCTACTGCAGCGTTTCACTAACGTCCCGCTACCTGTTCCAGCACACACTGACGTCCGGCGGCCTGTTCCAGTGCCCACTGATGTCCAGCGACCGGTTCTAGCGCCCGCCGACGTACGGATACCGCTCTAGATACACGACCTCCATCGCCATACCGTTCACCGATCGCTTAAGAAACGAAAAATAAAAACACGATTTTTATCGTCTCCTACTGACTATCTGCGTTTGTCATCCTTTCTCTTCGCTATTTCCCTCTCCTTCCTTGCCTTTGTGTCCACTTTCTTAGTTGCATGGTCGATTGGCACCTCACACCTCTCGACTCCCTCCCGCAACACGATGTTATTAACATTTGCTTTTTTCTATCTAGATTTATATATATGTTAACAATTAAAACTAAATACAACTAACTACTAAATGTTTATCAAATTTTGACGTCATTCTGGGGTCTTTTTTTAGCAAATCTGTTAATTCTTTTACAACATTTTAAACGCGACATCAGTCTTCTGTGCCTCGACAGCCATCTGCCTTACTCTTTGATCTGAAACTAATTTGACAGTAAGCAGCAAGACATGAAAAGAACTTTATTTCAAAAGATAATTAGAAGTTTGACAACACAAGCTCCACTTACCCACTTAGTGAAAATAGTACTTATGTCGCGGGGCAGATTATGGTAATTACTCTGTGGACTTTTATGGAAAATTAAGGATGACAATAACATGATGTAAAGTGATAATGTTGATTTAGTATGACAACTTTTATTTGCGTTGTTTTACAACTTACAAACGATCTCTTGGTTTGCCACGGGTCTGTTTTTGATCAAGCAGTGTCCATCGCTCATTGGCTCGAATCATCGGTGCGTGCTGTTAACAATGCATAGATCAGGAAATGGGGCTTGAATTGCTAGTTGTTGCTGCACTGGGTAGATAGGATTAGTCCGTTTGCGTGTTTGTCGTAGTCGAGTGGCATACACTGCGTCTGTAGGATACAAATCCTATATTATCCAAACATTAACTAAAACACAAAAAGTAAAATTGCACCCCCGCAAAAATGGATCAGAACGACTGAAAATCTTTTAGAAAACCCAGACTAAAGGCAAATTTCATGTCAGTGTGAAAATTATGATTCTGGATTCTGATTGATAGGAAATAGCAAATTAATCTATGACTGGTCAGTTGTTCTTAACACCTAGAAAATGGGTATCTGGTTTTGATCCAGTCACATGACTAGATTCCACTCCTTAACCACATCTCTTGACAGGCAAAATCAGTCAGTCACATGGAACGAGACGACACGCTAGAATGTAATAAAAAGAAATTCAAGCAAGACCCGGACATAAAAAGGTGGCGTCACACATTCGTTCTACCTCTCCTTCCAATTTTCCTTTCTTCGGCCTCTGTCTTCATTCACACGCCGTCAAAACAACAACAACAACAACAACAACATACTTCAACTTACTCCTAAAAACTAAAGTCCGATAAGTACAAATTTTCTCTATTGCTTCACCTTCCTTTTCACTCTCTTGCCTACCAAAAAAGGGAAAAGAACATATTTTATTAGTCATCTTTTTACATTTTCTCTTTGAACAATTAATTAAATGCATTTTTTATTTGAACATTTTCTTCTTACACATTTATGTTATTCTCTTTAGTAAATACAATTTCACTTATTTTACAAATTCGTTATTTCTGTTTAGTTAATAAAATTTTATTTTAACAGACAAGACGAAATATTTTATCCTTCCACATTTCAACATCCAACCTTCAACCTTCTGATATTTTAAATTGTGAGGACTGGTTGTGTTTGGCACAAGGCCAATTTGACAAACATGTCCGAGTCTCTTATGGGATACATATTTTTTTTCTATTAAAATAAGCAAGAGGGAAATCACAATAAAACATTCCAGAAAAATTGGATCAAAACGGCAGTAGAATTTAGATTACATTTTTATATTTCTCAACCAATCAGCTAAAATCCTAGAATAAGAACATTCTAGAAAAATAGGATCGGAAGTAAATTAACACAAAATATTTAGGCCCCAAAACAAAATAGTAAAGTAATAAATCTGATTGGTCAATAAATGTTTTCACACCCTAATGTTAGGAAGATTCTTTGATCCCCTATTAATGTATATAATACACACAGCATGAAAAAAAGTCAGTCAACAAGCTAGCTATTAAGTCCGCATGCCAGCGATACTTTGTCCGGCCAAGTCATTTCTTCCACGCCAAAGTTGATGACCTAGCTCCGAGGACCTTGAAAAGAAAAACCGACGAACTTTGATTCAGCAACGCGACACCGCCATGTCGCCAACTGAAATGAACTAAATGTAAGTAGGAAAGACTTATTTACGGACTCTGCTAATGTAAACTTGTACACATCTTTGAACAAATTTAACTTCTTGCCAAGTTTTATTTCCCAAAAGGCAATTTTCACATCATGTATTTTGTTTGTTTCCACGTACCATTTTATTTTTCACATAATAAATTGTTTGTTGTTTAATGACCGTTGTGAATTATTCCTTTCACTTTGCGCGATTGTAAAACAGAGTGTTGTATTTGTGGGGGAAATAATCTAGAGAGCCAGACCCGTAAAATATGGAAGAACATACAACCCAGCAAATACCAAATCCCCTACACCCTTACACGTCAACTGTTGAAGTGCAGTTCGATTCGTTTGACTGGCGTGTAGACTACGTTAGCAATCGGCGATTGATTCAATGAGATCACTGCCGGGTCGCACTGGCCTAATCGCTGGAAATCGCTACGTCGAGGTGGTACATATCTCGATAAGATAGATTTTTCTGTTCTGAAAATGGCAGTTGTAGTGATTAGAGGTAAAAAAAAACTTGTGGGTTGTCCTGGAGAGGATAATTGCTTTTATTGTCCTGAAAAGGAAAGTTGCCTTTATCTTGAAAAGGACAGTTGTGGTAGCAGTGGTAAATGTCGGAGGCATCGAGCAGCGGTAGCGGTAGTTTTGGTTGGAGACATCGGCATGTTGGGTCCCAAGGACGGCCTGGTGTGGCGTCCTTCTTTCGCCCGTTTTGTCACCTGAGCTTGGTGTTAAAAGTCTGCAGATTCGGTTACCATAATCATTACTTTGTAATTTATTCACGATAAAGTGAATTTCGTGTAGGCATTTAGAAAAATAAGAAATTAATGGTTACAGAAAGCGAATTTAATTAATGGCGTATATGGAACAAAAAAGGCAAAAATGTTACAAAACAACTAACTAATTTGTCGGTGAAAAATTCTGATATTTTTAAACTTAAAAAAAAAATCTTATAACATTTTTTTTAATTTAACCTTTCGGAAATTATTGGATAATAAAAATTATTTTAAATTTTTTTCTTTTGTAATAAATGTCTTTATGTCTGTTATTGAACATGCACCCACATAAATACACACACGAATTGAATGAAACTGATATGAACATATGTACCACGAAAGCTAATTTTCTTTCTGTCTGATAACAGGAAAAAAATATATACGGCTTTTTGAAGTTAGATTTTTGTCTTTCTCCGCTAAATTTTAAAGTACAGTTTACTGAAATTTAATGGTCTTGTTTTCAGTAAAACAACGAATATCTAACGAGAAAATTTAAAGTGGGAATTACTGTTTGGCCAGTATGGGGCTCGAACCCACGACATTCGCG
Source organism: Ascarosepion bandense (assembly GCA_037127315.1). Taxonomy (NCBI): domain Eukaryota; kingdom Metazoa; phylum Mollusca; class Cephalopoda; order Sepiida; family Sepiidae; genus Ascarosepion; species Ascarosepion bandense. Next base: position 5,795 of record JBBBDQ010016098.1, on the reverse strand, counting down.
TTATTAGCACGATTTCCAACTAACTGAGCTAACCGGCCAGCTACTAATTGTCCTTTACAGATTGTTTTATTGTACTCAAATAATTTCTCCTTGTTCTTTTTTTCGTTTCAGTATATCTATTAAATCCTCTAATAAATAATGTTTTTATTTTTGTAATATTTTACCTTAGTTTCATGTATAGTAGACTGAAATTGCTATTATTATGAAAAGGTTGCGTAATTTAAGAGTTTTGTCCCTTCACTTAGAGTTATAAAAGTTGTTATTTATGGTCATTCGTAGCAGCTGTAATCGCTTCGTCAGTCAACAGTTCGTCAAACGTTCGTTAATAATGTGTTGTATAGTAGTTTTTTTATGCTATAAGTAATATTTCTTTACAATCAGATTAATTTAACTGTCAATTTTCTAATTTTACTAAAATGAAACGTCAGAAATATTTTCAAATATTTTTAAAATCGATGAATTTGTTTGTTTAAATATTTCTTAAAATTAAGAAAAATGACCGTTTTTAACAAAATTTTAAGAAATCGAAATTAAATGTGACATTCCAATCCATATAATTTCTATCTGAAATACACCAGAATTTTTTTACTTAATGGAAATAATAAATTTAATCATTAAGCTTTTAAATTAAATCTAAAATGAAATCTTCAAGAATGTTTTTCATTTAAAAATTTCATTTTAAAATTAGGTATCGAAAATTTATGCCGAAATAGTGAAGGTACCTAAAATAAAATTAGTAGTTTTAATATTTATTACGTATTTCAGTTCTTTAAATTTTCAAAATTCGCATAATCACTTAATAATTCATGTTTTTATTCCTTTATGACCGGAAGACCATGTAACATCATTGAAAATTGTAGACAATCAAAATAATTTATTTAACACATTTAAATAGAAATTAACGAGAATTACATAAACTACTACAGAAACTTTTCAATAAGATTGTTAGCAATAGATATTGTTGAAAATAATCTAAATGATGAACATTTTAACATTGCAAAATCATTAATGTAAAAACGTCGTGGTTTAGATTTTGGCTTTTATTTTGGTCATGCAAACGATGTCGACAACATGGAAGCGTTCGAAAATATCGAACGTGAGGAATTAAAAATTCGCCAGTTGTACATTCCATAGAATTTGATAATTTACATTATAACGTTTTTTCAAGTATACGCTATTTCTATTGTTTTTTTAAAAATAACTAATCATACGAAGTGAGATTTATAGGACACAAATCCTATATCATCCAACAATTAACCGAAATACAAAAATAATATTGCACACTCCCAAAAATCGGATCAGAATGGCTAAAAACATTTTGAAAAAAACAGACTAAGGTAAATTCACAATCAAGTGTAAAATTTAATTTTGACGAATAGGAAAAGAATTGACCCCGTACTGAAAGAAAAAGACGAAGCCAAATTTCGCGATCTGATGTTAAATTAATTTCTAACCAATGAAAGAAAGCGATTTGCAAAATTGAGAGAAAAGTTAACAAGCCTACGTGAAAAAGTAAATCGCTATTAAACATGGAAAGTCGAATCAATCAGTCAGATGGGAGCAGAAATTATGGACGACACGCTATAATGTGACAAAAGAAACTTCAAGCTTGACCTGGACATAAGGTTCCGTCACACATTCGTTCTCCTTCTTCATCTTCACCATTCTCGCAGTCAACTAAGAAGAAAACGACAACAACAGCAACGTTACAAGATACTTCAACTGACTCGTCAAATTTAACTTCGATAAATACCATTTTCCTTTATTGCTTCACCTTCCTTTTCAATTTCTCGCCGACCATAAAAAAGGAAAGGAACACAAATTTCATTACTATCCTGTTAATCTTTGCATACACACAATATGAGCTGCTACTTACAACTAAGGACTCTTGATTCCTTTAACATTGTACCACACTTTCTCTTTGAACATTTACACGGTAATTTCACTTCTTACAGATTTTGTTATTTTGTTCTGTTCATAAAATTCACTTATTTTACAAACAAAACACTTTTTATTCTTCCAACATTCTGATATCTTTAAATGCAGGGATTGTCGGATATGTTTTGAACATGGCCGTCTTATTCGAACTAACAGCAACTGAACAGAAGTCCACGACAGAGACGACGAATGTTCGAAATGTCTCTTCGACAAAAGCCACTAAAATATTTATAAATTGTTTTTATCTGATTTCAAAACTAAAACTCATCCCTGGGGGGATTCGAACTTAAAACCTGTGGATTAAAAATCTTTCACGCTACCTGTGATAACCTTACAGACAATGAATACAAAAAAATTACATTTTTAACTGACATTACATTTTCTTTCACTTTTAAAAATTTTAGGACGCAAAAAAAAAAAAAAGAAGAAAAACTGATCGCCATTTTTGTACAGTAACACTCTCTAATAGAACTCGATAATTTATTCGCAAAATTAACTAAAAAGGCTTCGAATTTAAAAATGTACAAAAAGCTTCAAGAAAACTTCTTATTTTTTTTTAATTTTTATTTTTAAAAAATCAGTTTAAAACTTAGACGTATCTATAATTCTAAAATGAGTAGCAGTACCTATCATAAATTATTTATGACAAATAAACAGTTCCTATACTATTTTGAGTTGACATTTCGAAATAGTTTTTTATCTGATTTAATAAAAAAAAATGTATTCATCCGTTGCGAGATTCGAACCAGAAGCCACTAGTAAAAATGGAGCACACTATCGGCCATTCCATACTCGTAGAATTTTTAGCTGATATTTCAAAATTGCTTATTTTTTAACTAATACGACAAGACAAGAATATCCTTGGTAGAATCGAAAACAACACAAAGACTGCATTAAAATTCCTATACGTTATTCCCTGCGCTACAAGAACTGCGCTTTTTTTTTTCAGGCAAAACAAAATGTTTACACTTTTTTTCGCTGATATAAAAAAATCTTTCGCTATAAAAGGTACGTTTCTTCTATGAACAATTATCGATTTGAGTTCAGCATTTGCACGAAGAAAGTAAGGATGTTTTTGAAAGATTTGAAGGGCTAAAAAAAGGGCCTTCGGGGAGCAAAACAAAAATTTACCAAACAAAAAGTTAATTGTCAATTTATTCTTATTTTCGATACTATTTTTAACAAAAAAAACCAAAAAAATCCTGGTCATAGAAAGATAAAATTCACGACATTGTAACCTACTAAGCTAATCAAAAGCTTTGCAAATAGTATCGTATTTATTACAAAAATAACAATCCCACATTCATTCACTGCTTACAAAGAAATCGAGGCATAAGTGTTCTAGTCTACATTTTATTTTTTTTACTTTTGAGGCGCTACTCATTACTTCTGATATTTAAATCGTGTATACCAGCGTACACTCCTAAAATTGGTCTTACATACTTGTAGTTTATGACTGACACATTGAAATTTTTGCGGTATACTCCGATATTGCACACACATACCTGCTTCATTTTTTTCGTAAACCAGTGAACATAAAGAATGAGAGAGTATGTTTGCATTTTTAATAAATAGGACACCATTGTTGCATACGAATGGCCGGTTAGCTCAGTTGGTTAGAGCGTCGTGCTAATAACGCGAATGTCGTGGGTTCGAGCCCCATACTGGCCAGAGATTTTTGATTTTTTTTCTCCTGAAAACAGTTGAAAAAGCTATTCTCCAATCTTTAAGCAATCATTAAACGCACATAATGTATTTTAAAACACTGTGATACAATGCAAATATATAAATAGAAAGAAAAAAAGAAACAGTTATTTTAATTTTAAAAATGACTGTTTCTTAAAAACACAAACGGTTAGCAAAACGGGATACATGGAATGATCGAATTAATTTAATCATACAAATTTTTTAAATCCCTTCCAGACGTTGGAAATCATAACAATTTTGCTTGGGAGATAGCGAACACATGCAGCAGTACCTGTGGCGCAGGAGACAGCACGCGGGACTTGTAATCCAGATAAATCCTAGAGGTACTCCATCAATTTGTTGAAAAAAACACAAAAAAAAAAAAAAACACAAAAAAATAAAAACACCTAAAAACTTAATAAAAATGTGGTTTATTGTGAAAATATGTTATTATTAAGAGGAAAGTCAAAGTATTTTCTATTTTTACTTTTTTTTAATCCATTCTACCACGTTCAAAAATTTGGTTAAAGGGCATTTTTGCGTTAACTGTGTGAAACAAACTATGAAATTTTAGCGCTTTTTTCTTTCGTTAAAATAACATTGTTTTTGTTTTATTATCCGATAAGAAAATGAGAATAAGAAGTCAATTCAATTTTTTTAACGACCTGAAATTTTAAAGGGAAAGAGAAATACCAAATAAGTTTTTTATAGAAATGTCAGCTAAAATAAACTTTTTCCTTGAATTAACGTGGTCGGTCCCTGTAGCGCAGGGGATATTCGCTGGACTTCTAATCCAGAGGCCGTGGGTTCGAATCCCACCAGGGATGTCGTTGGTTTTTTTAAATAAAATAAAAACACTGTGAGCTGAAAATCGTACGGACTCTTCTCGATGAGAGCTAAAAATTTTAAAATTATTTAGCCACTGCACTACACTTGTGAAAACTCGTTATTCATTGAAATGATTTTTATTTTTCAGACATTTATAATATAAATTTATATATATAAATTTTATACATATATATATAAAACTATACCATTATTTAATTTAATTTAATTTAATTTTATATATATATATATATATATATATATATATATATATATATATATATATATATATGAAATTAAATTAAATTAAATTAAATAATATTTATTGTATTTTATGATTTAATTTTCGGAGCAGATTTTAGAAAAAAAGCTAAAAATGTGAAAAAAAAATGCTACATTCCCGAAGTACACAATCTATTTATTTATTTATTTATTTATTTATTTATTTATTTATTTATTATTATTATTATTATTATTATTATTATTATTATTATTATTATTATTATTATAAAGTATGTTGTTCCAAAAAAGCTGTTTTTTTTTTAAAAAAAAGGGACTTTTTTTTCTTAAATCTATGATGTTCTTATCATTTATAAAAGCAATTAGAAGCTTATCTAAGTAAATAGTCATTAAGTAGTTTTTAATTGCATTATTCATTATTGGAGCAGATTTTCGGAAAAAGACCAAATATCTGGAAAAAAAATAATAGATGATTTACAAACATTCCCCAATGTGTCCTGCGTTTAATAAAATAAATTTCATGAATTTACTTAGATAACAGATGTAAAAATATTTTTACCAAGATTTTCTAAAAATAATAATTTAAAAATAATTTTCGTTTGTGACGACATAATTCTTGTAACGATTTTTGCAATGAATTTCCAAAATGTTTTTTCTGTTGACTTTTTATTATCTCTCTTAAAACTTGGTTCGCCGTCCATTTACTCATTTTTGCTTGGTTGGTTATGAGATTTTCTCTGTTTCTTTTGGTATCAGGCTGTCCTGTAAGCGATATGATGTGTATGTGATTCTGCACGTCACATCAGAAAACTTTGATGGCATCCAACGTCGGTTGTGAAGGCATGAAGTAACGTAGGAATAATGACGAGGAAACACCTGTATATTTTAACGACACGTAAGGAATTTATTTACAAATTTACGCATTTAAATTTGTCAGTAGCTTGTTTTAGGACAAGTAATCAAACATTAAAAGTTCGTAGATTCGATGAATAGTCAAAACGAGAAAATGTTCGTATTAAATCATTTGACACGAAGTAAATTTTCAAAATGCTTAAGACAAATTGAGATAGAGTCGTTTTTCACATAAAAGTTATACGGTTGTATTC
>JBBBDQ010016096.1:0-25383 GCA_037127315.1 Ascarosepion bandense | reverse complement strand
GCAGTTTCCAGCGCATCCAGCTCCATCTCGCTCTCCAGCGGTTTCATTCACCCCGTACTCTTCCGCGGCATCCAGCTTCACTCCTTTTCGTGTTTCAGCGCTGCCGGTGTCTTCCACCTGCAGTTCTCAACGGCATCCACCTCACTCCCGTGCCTAGCTCATTCCGCAATCTACAGCGGCATCCAACTCACTCCCCGCAGACCCCAGCTAACTCTGAAGCTTCCATCGACTTCGGCAGCCACCTGCTACTGCAGCGTTTCACTGGACGTCCCGCTACCTGTTCCAGCACTGACGTCCGGCGACCTGTTCCAGTGCCCACTGGATGTCCAGCGAATGGTTCTAGTGCCCGCCGACGTAACAGATACTGCTCTAGATACACGACCTCCATCGCCATACCGTTAACCGCCAAGAAAAAATAAAAACACGATTTTTATCGTCTCCTGACTATCTGCGTTTGTCATCCTCTGCCACATTCTCCTTCCTTGCCTTTGTGTCCACTTTCTTAGTTGCATGGTCGATTGGCACTCACACCTCTCGACCCTCCCCGCAACACGATGTTATTAACATTTGCTTTTTTCTATATCTAGATTTATATATATGTTAACAATTAAAACTAAATACAACTAACTATCAAATGTTTATCAAATTTGAAATTCTGACGTCATTCCTCCTGGGTCTTTTTTTAGCAAATCTGTTAATTCTTTTTACAACATTTTAAACGCGACATCAGTCTTCTGTGCCTCGACAGCCATCTGCCTTACTCTTTACCCGAAACTAATTTATTAGTGCAAGGCAAGACAAGGAAAAACTTTTTTATTTCAAAAGATAATTAGGAAGTTTGACAACACAAGCTCCACTTACCCACTTAGTGAAAATAATACTTGTCGCGTTGATTGCAGTAATTATTCTGGACTTTTATAGCACCAGATGACAATAACAAGATGTAAAGTGATAATGTTGATTTAGTATGACAACTTTTTATTTGCGTTGTTTTACAACTTACAAACGATCTCTTGGTTTGCCACGGGCCTGCTTGATCAAGCAGTGTCCACCGCTCATTGGCTCGAATCATCGGTGCGTTAACAATGCATAGATCAGGAAATGGGCCGGAATTGCTAGTTGTTGCTGCACTGGGTAGATAGGATTAGTCCGTTTGTTGCTAAGTGTTTGTCGTAGTCGAGTGGCAGACACTGGGTTCACAAATCCCATATTATCCAAACATTAACTAAAACACAAAAGTAAAATTGCACCCCCGCAAAAATGGATCAGAACGACTGAAATCTTTTAGAAAACCTAGACTAAAGGTACCACAAGTCAGTGTGAAAAATTATGATTCTGGATTCTGATTGGATAGGAAATAGCAAATTAATCTATGACTCCGGTCAATTTTAACACCTAAAAAAAGAGTAAGTGGTTTTGATCCAGTCACAGACTAGATTCCACCAATACTTAACCACATTCAGGCAAATCAGTCAGTCGCTATTGAATAGAATTAGAGACGACACGCTAGAATGTAATAAAAGAAAATTCAAGACCCGGACATAAAAAGGTAAATAACATTCGTTCCCACTTCAATTTTCCTTTCGCTTTCGCATTCACATCGCCAAACACGTCAGTCAACTGTTGAAGTGCAGTTCGAATCGTTTGACTGGCGTGACTACGTTAGCAATCGACGATTGATTCAATGAGATCACTGCTGGTCGCATTGGCATCTGCTGGAAATCGCTACGTCGAGGTGGTACATATCTCGGTAAGATAGATTTTCTGTCCTGAAATGGCAGTTAAGATTAGAGGAAAAAAAAAAACTTGTAGTTTGTCCTGGAGGGGATATTGCTTTTATTGTCCTGAAAAGGACAGTTGTGGTAGCGGTGGTAAATGTCGGAGGCATCGAGCAGTGTGGTAGCGGTATGGTTGGAGGCATCGGCACGCTGGGTCCCAAGGACGGCCTGGTAGTCCTCTCTTTCGCCCGTTTTGTCAACCTTGCTTTTCTGGTGTTAAAAGTCTGCAGATTCGGTTACCACTTTGTAATTTATTCACGATAAAGTGAATTTCGTGGCATTTAGAAAAATAAGAAATTAATGGTTACAGAAAGCGAATTTAATTAATTATGTATATGGAACAAAAAATGGTACAAACAACTAACTAATTTGTCGGTGAAAATTCTTGATATTTTTAAACTTAAAAAAAATCTCATAACATTTTTTTAATTTAACCTTTCATTGGATAATAAAATTATTTTAAATTTTTTTCTTTTGTAATAAATGTCTTTATGTCTGTTATTGAAGATGCGCCCACATAAATACAATAATACACGAATTGAATGAAACCGATATGAACATATGTACCACGCTAATTTTCTTTCTGTCTGATAACAGGAAAAAAGTATACGTATGAAGAAGTTAGATTTTTGTCTTTCTCAAATTTTAAAGTACAGTTTACTGAAATTTAATGGTCTTGTTTTCAGTAAACAACGAATTAAAAACAACGAATAGAAAATTTAAAGTGGAAATTACTGTCTGGCCAGTATGGGGCTCGAACCCACGACATTCGTGTTATTAGCACGACGCTCTAACCAACCGGGATAACCGGCCAGATACTAATTGTCCCTTACAGATTGCTTTATTGTACTATATAATTTCCCTTGTTCCATATTCGTTTCAGTCAGTCGCTGCTGTGCGCGATACACGCTTGGGGCGATCATGTCTCGAAAGAGACATGACTGACTGAGCAGAAGATTATCCCGCAACAGTTGCCATTGCGGTAGACTGGTTGCCGACCAAGGCTATAGAATCCGTCCTGTTATTTAACCCATAACTGGAAGGAGACGGTGATTACCTTCCTGTCGGTATTTGCGCGTAAGAATGGCGACTAACTGAATTCGAAATCGGTTCCCCGATTTCTCATTCCGAGCCGAGATCCACTGCGCCACAACGAGACTTCTACAAATCCTCTAATAAATATTCCATCTCACTATAAGCATACGTCTTCCTCAAGACGCTGATGCAACGAAAATTTTTTTAAATTCCATTTCCAGTGATAGTGAAGTAATAGTTGCAATAGCTAAAATTTTGACATGTTTTATGGATTACGTTTTTTTAATCTTAAACAATTTTATTATCTTTTGTTTTATTTAAATAATATATAGAATTTAAAGTTTTCGCAGGAAAACGGGTGGCATAGCGTGCGAGTAGTAGGCCACAAACTAACGAAAATAAAAGTTTTATCGTAAAAAAGATGCTATTATTAAGATGAAAGACCAAAATACTTTATAATTATTTTTTGAAATTTTTAACCCTTTTCTAACAAGTTCGAAAGTTTGGTTAAAATCTTGTTTCTACTACGTCATCACCGTGGCTAATTTTTAACTTCGTTGAAAACACATTTATTTGAAATTCTTGTAAAAATCAAATATTTGTTCGATTTTAATGAAATTTTCAGACTATTTTCAAAAAAAAATGAATAAAATTATTTTTGACATGTTTTTTTTTTCAAAAATTTGATAAAATTTGTTTTAAATATGTTACCCCTACTCACTTTTCATGAAATTTCGCACAGAACCTACTTATTGAAATTATTTGTTTTGTTAAAAGTAGGCGTCATTGGAGATTGTAAATAACCTGCATTTTTTTCAAATTTGTACTATTTAACTGAAAATCTGCTGTAAATTGAAAAATAATGGGTCCAATAAATTTATGACATTACTTAATTAGAAAAGCTTTTAATTCTTTTTTGTAAATAAGTACATTAAGGACATTATTGTCTGAAGAAATAAAATTTTTCTTAAGAATAATGAATTTTTGCAATAATTTATTTTTTATTTTACTTTTTTTACATTTTAATTATAATAATTTATAATAGTTTAAAATCGTAAAAATTCTGTATTGGGGTATTTATTGATGTGATATAGTAATTATGGAAACGAAATCTTACGAGTCCAAAATTGTAAAGATTAATAAACGTTACGCTATCTATTTTATGAAATAATGTTTTTATTTTTGTAATTTTTTTACCTTATTTTCATCTATGGTAGACTGAAATTGCTATTATTATGAAAAGGTTGCGTAATTTAAGAGTTTTTGTCCCTTCACTTAGAGTTATAAAAGTTGTTAATTATGGTCATTCCAGCTAAACGCTTCGTCATTCAACAGTTCGTCAAACGTTCGTTAATAATGTGTTGTATAGTAGTTTTTTTATGCTATAAGTAATATTTCTTTACAATCAGATTAATTTAACTGTCAATTTTCTAATTTTACTAAAAATGAAGCGTCAGAAATATTTTCAAATATTTTTAAAATCGATGAATTTGTTTGTTTAAATATTTCTTAAAATTAAGAAAATGGCCGCTGCAATTTTAAGAAATCGAAATTAAATGTGACATTCCAATCCATATAATTTCTATCTGAAATACACCAGAATTTTTTACTTAATGGAAATACTTAATCATTAAGCTTTTAATTAAATCTAAAATGAAATCTTTCAAGAATGTTCTTCATTTCTCTAAAAAATTTCATTTTCAATTAGTTAATGAAAATTTATGCCGAAATAGTGAAGGTACCTAAAATAAAATTAGTAGTTTTTAATATTTATTACGTATTTCAGTTCTTTAAATTTTCAAAATTCGCATAATCACTTAATAATTCATGCGTTATTCCTTTATGACCGGAAGACTATGTAACATCATTGAAAATTGTAGATTAATCAAAATAATTTCTTATTTAACACATTTAAATAGAAATTAACGAGAATTACATAAACTACTACAGAAACTTTTCAATAAGATTGTTAGCAATAGATATTGTTGAAAAATAATTTAAATGATGAACATTTTAAATATAAAATCATTAATGTAAAAACGTCGTGGTTTAGATTTTTGGCTTTTTATTTTGGTCATGATGTCGACAACATGGAAGCGTTCGAAATTGAACGTGGAGAAATTTAAAATTCGCTAGTTGTACATTCCATATGAATTTGATAATTTACATTATAACGTTTTTTCAAGTATACGTTATTTCTATTGTTTTTATTAAAAATAACTAATCATACGAAGTGAGATTTATAGGACACAACTTAAGAATATCCAACAATTAACTGAAATACAAAATAATATTGCACACCCCTGTAAAATCGGATCAGAATGGCTAAAAACATTTTGAAAAAAAAAAACAGACTAAGGTAAAATCTACAATCAAGTGTAAAATTTAATTTTGACGAATAGAAAAAGAATTGACCTCCTGCTGAAAGAAAAGACGAAGCCAAATTTCAAGGATTCGATGTTAAATTAATTTTCTACCCAATGAAAGAAAGCGATTTGTAAAATTGAGAGAAAAGTTAACAAGCCTACGTGAAAAAGTAAATCGCTATTAAACATGGAAAGTCGAATCAATCAGTCAGGGATGGGAGCAGAAATTATGGACGACACGCTATGTGACAAAGAAACTTTCAAGCTTGACCTGGACATAAGGTCAATATTCGTTCTCCTTCTTCATCTTCAATTACTTTTCGCAGTCAACTAAGAAGAAACGACAACAACAGCAACGTTACAAGATACTTCAACTGACCTCGTCAAATTTAACTTCTCGATACTCATTTTTCTTTGTTGCTTCAATCTTCCTTTTCACTTTCTCGCCGACCATAAAAAAAAGGAAAGGAACACAAATTTCATATTACTATCCCACCTTTGCATACACACAAAAGTGAGCTGCTACTTACAACTAAGGACTCTTGATCCTTTAACATTGTACCACACTTTCTCTTTGAACATTTACACGGTAATTTCACTTCTTACAGATTTTGTTATTTTGTTCTGTTCATAAAATTCACTTATATAAACAAAACACTTTTTATTCTTCCAACATTCTGATATCTTTAAATGCGGGGATTGAACATACCGTCTATCTTTATTCGAACTAACAGCAACTGGAACAGAAGTCCACGACAGGGACGACGAATGTTCGAAATGCTTGACAAAAGCCACAAAAATATTTATAAATTGTTTTTATCTGGATTAAATTCAAAACTCTTATCCCTGGGGGATTCGAACTTAAAACCTGTGGATTAAAAATCTTTCAGGCTACCTGTGATAACCTCACAGACAATGAATAAGAAAAAAATTACATTTTAACTGACATTACATTTTCTTTCACTTAAAAATTTTAGGATGCAAAAAAAGAAGAAAACTGATCGCCATTTTTGTACAGTAACACTCTCTAATAGAACTCGATAATTTATTCGCAAAAAAAATTAACGAAAAAGGTCGAATTTAAAAATAAAAGCTTCAAGAAAAACTTCTTATTTTTAATTTTTATTTTTAAAAAAATCAGTTTAAAACTTAGACGTATCTATAATTCTAAAATGAGTAGCAGTACCTATCATAAATTATTTATGATAAATTAATAGTTCCTATACTATTTTGAGTTGACATTTCTGAAATAGTTTTTATCTGATTTAATAAAAAAATGGCTATTCATCCATTGCGAGATTCGAACCAGAAGCCACTAGTAAAAATGCAGCACACTATCGGTCATTCCATACTCGTAGAATTTTTAGCTGATATTTCAAAATTGCTTATTTTTTGAGCTAATAAAAACAAGACAAGAATATCCTTGGTAGAATCGAAAACAACACAAAACTCTGCATTAAAATTCCTGTACGTTATTCCTCGCGCTACAAGAACTGCGCTTTTTTTTTCAGGCAAAAAAAAATGTTTACACTTTTTTTTCGCTGATATATAAAAATCTTTCGCTATAAAAGGTACGTTTCTTCTATAAACAATTATCGATTTGAGTTCAGCATTTGCACGAAGAAAGTAAGGATGTTTTTGGAAAAGATTTGAAGGGGTTAAAAAAGGCCTTCGGGGCAAATGTTTTCATCAAAACAAAAAGTTAATTGCTCTAATTTCGATTTTCGATACTATTTTTAACAAAAAAAACAAAAAAATCCTGGTCATAGAAAGATAAAATTCAGACATTGTAACCTACTAAGCTAACTGGACGCTTTGCAAATAGTATGTATTTATTACAAAATAATCCCACATTCATTCACTGCTTACAAAGAAATCGAGGCATGTTCTAGTCTACATTTTATTTTTACTTTTGAGGCGCTACTCATTACTTCTGATATTTAAATCGTGTATACCAGCGTACACTCCTAAAATTGGTCTTACATACTTGGTGCAGATGACTGACACATTGAAATTTTTACCCGGATATTGCACACACACATACCTGCCTCAGTTTTTTCGTAAACCAGTGAACATAAGAATGAGAGAGTATGTTCGCATTTTTAATAAATAGGACACCATTGTTGTATGCGAGTGGCTGGTTAGCTCAGTTGGTTAGAGCGTCGTGCTAATAACGCGAATGTCGTGGGTTCTGACCAGAGATTTTTGATTTTTTTTCTCCCTGGAAAAACAGTTGTAAAAGCTATTCTCCAATCTTTAAGCAATCATTAAACGCACATAATGTATTTAAAAAAACTGTGACACAATGCAAATTTATAAATAGAAAGAAAAAAGAAACAGTTATTTTAATTTTTAAAAATGACTAAAAACACAAACGGTTATCAAAACGATACGGAATGATCGAATTAATTTAATCATACAAATTTTAAATCCCTTCCAGACGTTGGAAAATCATAACAATTTTCCTTGGGGAGATAGCGAACACATGCAGCAGTACCGGCGCAGGAGACAGCACGGGACTTGTTGAATCCAGAGGTACTCTCCATCAATTTGTTGAAAAAAAAACACAAAAAAAAACACAAAAATAAAAACACCTAAAAACTTAATAAAAATGTGGTTTGCCAGAAATATGTTATTTCCAAGAGGAAAGCCAAAGTATTTTGAAAATACTATTTTCTATTTACTTTTTTAACATTCTACCACGTTCGAAAATTTGGTCAAAGGGCATTTTTGCGTTAATCAGAAACAAACTATGAAATTTCAGCGCTTTTTTCTTTCTGTTAAAATAACATTTTTGTTTTCTATTATCCGATAAGAAAATAAGAATCAGCTAATTCAATTCTTAAATTAATCTGAAATTTTAAGAGAAATACCAAATAAGGTTTTTATAGAAATGTCAGCTAAAAATAAACTTTTTCCTTGGAATTATCACGGTCAGTCCCTGTAGCCTAGGATTGGGCGCTGGACTTCTAGTACAGACTGTGGGTTCGAATCCCACCAATGTCGTTTGTTTAAATAAAATAAAACAGTGTGAGCTGAAAATTGTACGGACTTCTTCTCGATGAGAGCTAAAATTTTTAAAATTTTTTTAGCCACTGCACTACACTTGTGAAAACTCGTTACTCATTGAAATAATTTTTAATCTTCAGACTACAACATTTATATATATATATATATATATATATATATATAAAATTAAATTAAAATTAAATAATGCTATAGTTTTATTATATTTTATGATTTAATTTTTCGAGCAGATTTACAAAAAAATGCAAAAATAGATGCTACATTCCCGAAGTACACAATCTATGTTCATTTATTTATTTATTTATTTATTATTATTATTATGTCATTTTCATCATATTTCGATTTCTGCTTTGGTCTCACTACCAACCAAGTCTGCGGGGAGACCTAAGGCAGGTAGTGGCATGTTGTTATGGCTCCATTTCATGTTTTCTTATCTTCCCTATCATCTCCAGCATTACATAGATAAAGTTTTCCTTAGTGTGTGGGCTGTACTTAATAAGACAATTTTTTTGTATATCTCTTAAGCTTGGGGTTTCCAGGGATTCTTTCAATGTGTGTTGTTTTGTTCCATTTTTTTATCATTCCAAGTGCACTCTTACTATTACTGGCACAACTCTTGTTTTCAATTTCCACATTTTCCTATTTCAATTTCCAGGTCTTTATATTTTGACAGTTTTTCAAATTTCTTGATTGCTATGTTACAATCCGCTGGACAAGCCATATCAATTAATAGACAAGTTTTCCTTCTGGTTTTTAACAATAATGTCTACAGAATCTACTAACTGTAAATCTTGTTTGAATTTACTGCCTTCTTTTATTATTGAATATTTTTCTTTCTTTCTTCATGTTGCCTTACTAATTGTAACATCCAATCCTTTGTTGTTTCTATGTATGTTAAGCCAATAGTTGTTGTCTTGTATGACAATTCCAGCTGAATAAGACCTCTTCGGGGTATGTATAGATGATCTACATCGCCTTTGATGATGCATCTTATGCTTAGAAAGAAGCTTTCTTATTTTAGCATCCATTCGCCTGATGTCGTTTAGAGTCCGCTTAAGATGTTAAAGCTATATTGGACAACTGGGATTGCAGGGGTTATTAATGGCTGTGCTAACTCTGTTCTGTGAATTTAATTCTACTTTAATATCATTCGTAGCCTTCTATAGTACTGCTTCATTTTTTTATGGTGAATGTTTTCGCTCTCATTTACACCTATAAGCTTCTTCTGGTTTCAATTCTTTTATTGTTACAGCAGGGTCTACTTTGTATTGATCCACGTAAAACTGTAGCTTTAGCAATTATTCAAATAAATTTCATTCCAAATGTCTTCGCTAAAGCATTTTACAGTTTGCAGAAGACCTTCCAGTTCATTATCATTCTTAGCATAGTAACCAAGTCATCCATGTAAAATAGATGGCTTATTTTTGTCCTATTTTATAACCACATTCTGTCTTGTTAAGTTGACTAATGATATGCAGAATAGTAAGGAGATAAAGAATCACCTTGAAATATACCTCTTTTGATGTTTATTTCATCAGACTTATTCCATTTATATGATTGAGGTAAAGGGTTGTTTTCCATATCGACATGCACTGTTTGATGAAATTGATGATGACGGGCGATATCTTGTATATATTTAAAGTCTTTAAAGAAGTCATGTAAGTACACTATCGAATGCCTTTCGATAGCTTCTTATCCAGGCTGTACTAAGATTTCTTCTTTTTTCTTTTGTACTGTAGCATTTTCCAGGATCATTTTG
Source organism: Ascarosepion bandense (assembly GCA_037127315.1). Classification (NCBI taxonomy): domain Eukaryota; kingdom Metazoa; phylum Mollusca; class Cephalopoda; order Sepiida; family Sepiidae; genus Ascarosepion; species Ascarosepion bandense. Next base: position 15,418 of record JBBBDQ010016096.1, on the reverse strand, counting down.
TTAATCAGCAATTGGTTCTACAACCATAACAGCCACGTTTGCCCCCTTTTTTGTTCAAGCGGTATTATGTCATTTCTTTCTAAGAATAAATATGTCTGCTTTGTTAATAGTTTATATGTTGTCGGACGACATGCTGGTCTGTAGTTTTTCGGGTTTGTGTCAGTAGAGAAGAAATGTAATTCCTTTTATTTTGCAGGAATTTTATGGGATCGTCAACCATTTCTTGAAGTTCTTTGGCTAGTTTTTTATGTGCTGCATTTAAATAGTATAGCCAAAAGTTAGGAATTCTATCTATACCAATTTGTGTGCTTTTTAATGCATATAATGATCATCTTCTGTAATTCCCAGACCATGTCTGTTCAAGTTTATTTTTCATTCGTTCCCATTCCCCTTGCGTAATCCAATGTACTTGCTAAGTTCTTTAGGGCAAGCCCATATCTTTCCCAGAACTGTGTGACTTCTTCCATTCTGGGGGGACTGTCACTTCCAATTCTGTTTTTACCTATTTCCCTGTAAATCTTTGTAACAGTCTGAAAATCTTGTTTTCTCTGTAAAATCTTGCTCTTTTTTCATAGCGTCTTATTCTTTGAGCCTTCAGTTGGATTTTCTGTTTTATTTTTTCTTTATTTGATAAGACGTCATTTTCATTCTTGATGTTATATTTTTTTTTACGGCTCTCTGCTTTTCCTAATATTCGTCTACCTTTTCAGTTCATCCAATATTGATAATTCACTTCTAAGTTGTTCTGCTTTCTTTTTCTATTTTTCTTTTCCAAGGTGGAACTTCACGTCTACGAGACTGCCTTGTTTTTATTTTAATATTTAATTTTTTTGTTGCTGCTGTTGCTGATGCATATATTATTTCGTTAAGATTTGTATGAGGGTCTTCATCCAGTATTGATTTCAGTGCTGCATTGTACAGTTTAATAGTTCGGAGGTTTTGTTTCGTTATTGGTTGGAATTTTGGGAGCTGTTCACGTTCCTCCATTGTAATACTTTGTATTTGACTTAGATGGTTTTTTATTTCTATCTTGGCTTCCTGTATATTGTTCTTATTTTCCGTCAAATAATTATCTTCGATGTGTTCTGAACTCGTTTTATTTTTGTCTTTTAACTGACTCAGACTCAGATCACACCTTTCCAGCATTTTTAAACTTACATCATCTTCGTAGTGATTTGCGTGTTTCACGGTTTCTACATTATGACCTGTGATTTGTTTGATGTTATTACTTTTTATTTCTGGTTCCGGTTCCTTTTCATATTTTGTTGATTCGACTCTTCCTCTTCTTGTTGCCACCTCTTTAATTTCGCGAATTTCTCGGCCTCTGTTAGTCGGTTGTGAATAATGTACCTACGTACATTACTAATTTACGGTCAATATACTTTCTATTTGCTTGACCACGCCAAATGTCATATGTTTGGCGAGTCATGTTTTTTTGGAGGTTTGAGTAACGCTTCAGAAAATGCAGTCATAACGACTTGTAATTCTCACGAGATCATTTTATTTTTTCTTTCTTTAAATATACGGTTGTAGATCTAGCTGGTGAAAGGGACCAGGACCATCATTAGGATTATCCTGGCTGTGGGGGACCTGAAGATACATTCTTTGTGTAGGAGTTTGTTCCTATGGCAGATTTTTCGACCTCAAAGGGTTCCTCCTTGAAGGACGGGAAAAAATAAATTGCCAAGAAAATAAATATTATTATTATTATTATTATTATTATTATTATTATTATTATTGTTGTTCCAAAAAAGCTGTTTTTTTTTTCGAAAAAAAAAAAGGGACTTTTTTTTGCAAATCTATAATGTTCTTATCATTTATAAAAAGCAATTAAAAGCTTATCTAAGTAAATAATGTCATAGTTTTTAATTGCATTTTGGAGCAGATTTTCGGAAAAGGATCGTCTATCCAATTATCTGTTAAAGATGAGAAATTGGATTGCTAAATGAGTATCTAATTTTCCAAATCCTGCTTTATTATACGACCAAAACATTTCAACTTATCTAAGATATTATCCGATAGAGAAAAAGATAAAAAGAACAGTTATACTTATTATCGTTTTTTTTTTTTTTTTTTTGTATGGGAAATCTTGATGAGACGATCAAACACCAATATTGATACAAGATTACAAGCGAGTGTTAATAGTTTATTTGAGGGTATATTCGTATGATTTACTCTTCAAGCACGTCGAAATTTGATTTGTCGCCTAAAGTTTTTTTTAAATTCTGCTCACGAAAAATATTACACGCGCGCCAAAATAAACAAAAACATTTAAGTGGTATATAGTGGGGAGTCTATTCTGAGTAGTTGTACATTACAGATTAATGAATTTGGCCTTGTCGAAGATAGCCCACTATAAGTCATAAAGAAAGGTCATAAACCAAGAAAAGGCAATTAGTTTAGAAACAACATTTTATATATACACATATCAATTAAGTTTTTTACAATAGTCATCCTTTAAAGATGAGTCAAACGGACGTTAAAGTTCATGGCAATAAATTGCTGAAAAGAGAATTTGATGCTTATGAATGTGGAGCGTTGTAAATTAGGAATGTCTTTACGTATCCACTCCTTTGGTCGGTAAGTAGTTTAGAGACAGCGAAGGCCAAGATGATAGGAATGGGAGACGAGCATAGTAATTCGCTTGACTTCGGTCAAGGGAGATACTAATTATAGACGTCTCTCTCGAGTTTGTCCGTGTCTGTTCATGATGCTTTCTGTATTTTCTTGACTTTGGATCGCAGGTGATCATTTGGGAATTCTGGGCTTCCCATTGGCCGAGCACAAAATTCGCGTAGGCTCGCGAACTGGAATTTGATATTTAATTAATTTTTGGCTAACCGGAATATCTGGTGCGGAGCCGGGGCGAACACCGACGATTTTTGGTCATTTGCTTTCTGAGCGGGAGAGAGTGCAAACCTTTTTGATTTGCTCGGTATCACTATTAGGTATATGTAGTCCCTGTACTGCAGGGGATGCACTGGGTTTCTTATTCAGAGTCTAAATTGAATCTAACTGGTGATAGTTTTCGGAATTGAATCAGATGAAAAAAACATAGAAATGTCAAAGAGAACTATTCATGTAACGCCTATAAGAGAGGATAACGCACTGGACGTCTAATCTAAGAGGTCTTGTGTTTGATAACCGCCAGGGATGGTTGGTTGGTAATCAAATCAGACAAAAGCAGCAATACAGTGTAGATCATTTGTTTGCGGCATATCAACCTTAAGCTATTTAATGCCGACAAGAGATTTACGACAGATTCGGGTGAATAGAATATATATTCGGGTCCTGGGTATGACGTTAAACTGCATCCAGCAGCAAGGCTTCGATTGGGAGGTTGTGAGTAGCATGGAACCACCTCTTAATTGCTGTTGTTCTCAGATACCTCCTGACCCGGAGTGGTAGCACCAGTTATGGAATAGCTACCCCCACCAAATCAGTCGTTACGAGTAGAAAAGACTTTTATAGAAATATATACACAAAAATAAACTTTTAGAAAAAATATAGATTTTTGAAGGGAAAATATTGCCAATAATATTTTTTGATGAAAAAAATTTGCCACGCACAGTTTTGGAATACAAAATTAACAGACATCTTCAGTTTTCTAAAATTAAAGAAAAATTCATCAAAATTCGACTAAATCAATATTCTCAATATTAAAAATCAACTTTTCAACATTAAAAATTACCTTTAAAGCCGCAATACTTGGCATTAAATACCCACAGAGGTGTTGAGAGATGTGAAAGTAAAAATTCAAGAATATATATTTTCTTTTGTAAAAAAAAAATCAGTTGTAGGTGATAAATTTTAGATCAAATTTTAGTAACGCATTTTGTAAAGAAAGCCAATTGCTTTGCTGGTTATATCAGTTATTTGCTTTTTGTTTTTTTTTCAAAAATGTATTGTCGTTCCATTTTCTCAAAAATATTTCACTGATAATATATAATTTATTTGTTTGAATATTTTTAATTGATAGTCGTATTTGAGTAGATATTCTATTTTTTTATCAAAAAGCATATTTATTTTTAACGGCCTGGAGTATTTAAATTTTGTTACGAAAAATGCGTGTCATCAGGCAGGATTCGAACCTGCGACACCTATAACGAGATTAAATTTTGCACTATTTTTCATTTTCCTATGGAGAATTCTTCTTTCATACTCATTTACACCGAGGTAACAATAAGCTTTCTGTTGCTCTAGCCCTTTAATAATTTTTTTATTAAATATTGTTACTTGTGTCATCTGAAAATTAAAGAGATTTATTTTCCAATGATAATCCGCGATAGTCGTTGTAGGGCAGTGGATAGACAGCTGGTTTCAATACTGGAGATCGTGAGTTCAAGTCCCACCAGGGATGTTGAAAATTAGTTTTATATTCTATTTTGACTTATAAGCAGTAGACGAAATCCTTTTTTTAGTAGAGATTCTAATTTGATTGACTATCACATAACGTTTATTCGCAAGAAATGAGTGAAAATTATCAATTAATACTTCGATACAACATAATCTATATGGAATTATTTTTCCAATGTGAATTTAGGGTTGTATGTAGTCGTTGTGGCACTGTAGAAAGGAAACGCGATGGAATTCTAATCCAGACACTGTTTAGAATCACCAGGGATGTTGACATTTTGTATATAGATATATTCTGTTTAGATTGTTCGGCAATAGATAATATTATTGTTCTCTTTAATCATATCACTCCCAAGCAAGGCGGTAATGCCACTGATGTGCAGGGGGCTACATGAGCGTCAGAAGATAGGAAAAGAGAAAACCGAAACCGTATCCTAACTGGAAACTAGAGCTTTTCAATTCGTTCAGATTATTGGATGGAATCGTTTTAATAGAGTTGGTTCTGTTTGACTTTCAATATGTCACAAAATGTTCATTTTCACAATAGATAAGTGTAATATTCCGATTAATTCGACAAAATATTTCCCATGTATCATCAAAATTTGTATAGCATTTCGAATGAAATGCAGCGGCGTAGTACATGTAGTATGCAGGGCCGTGGGTTCGACTCCACCAATATGCCAGGAATTTTGACAGTTAGTTTTATATTCTATTTTGATATATAGGCAGTAGAGCATCATGACCTTTATCCTTTCAGTAGAGATTCAAATCTGATTGACTTTCAGTATATAACATATAAGTAGTTTATTCCTAACAAGAAAGAAATGAAAACTATCAATTAAATATACCTTCAATATGTCACATAACGCTTAGTCTCACAATAGATAAGTGTTGACAAAATAGCTTTCCATGAATCATCAACAATTTACATAGACAGTATTTCGAACAAAAATTCGAAACGGCGATGTCCCTGTAGCCCAGTGAATAGCGCGCTTTAATTTTAATTCAGAGGCCGTGTGTTCGAATACCATCAGGGTTTGTATGTAACAATGCCATATTTTTATATATTCCAGCAATGATCAGTATTGGTTCCATAATTTGAGTAGAGTTGATAATTTGCTTGACTCCCATAATATATCGCATAACGTTTAGTCTACAATAAATATAAACGCATATCTTCTATTCGTCAAAATAGGATTCTATGAATCATCGCTGTAATTTGTAATTACGTTGTGTAGGTAAAGCAATGGAATGGTGGTTGGACATTTAATTCGGGATATGAATTTCCACAAAGAAATTGATGTTTTGTATATAAGGTGCTATTTTATCATTGGCCATTAGTGTCTCAGGCAATCCATCTAGTCGAGTTGATAATTTGCTTGACTAAAGTCTTATTACGATCAGTTTCAACAAAATGTTGAAATATCTAATTCAATATTATTACCAATTCCGATGAATAACTTTAAATTTTCTATTAAATATTACTACTTGTATCATCTGAATATCTGTAACATCGCTATGATATATTTTGCATCTAGGTACTGGCGAACAATGCACCAGCTCCCACATAAAAAGTAACTAAAAACTTCTCTCTACACTTCCGGTTGAGAGAAGAGTAAATATTCCGGCCAGAAGCAATGACCTTCAATGGTCATAGCTTGCCATTAGTTTCACCGGCTTTAAACATACTTCCATCATGGTGATAGCGTTTTGTGCAGTGCATCAAGCGTCCGTCATTAAAAACAGGTCATGATCCAGCGGTAAGCGGGCATCGCAACGCGACTTTGACGCGCACAGTCAATGACCGAGTTTATAGTGGGGCATCCAGCTCACTCCTGCGCGGTTTCCCTGCCCACTCCTGCATTTTCCAGCGGCATCCAGCTCACTCCTTAATGTCAGCGGTTTCCACGCCCACTCCCGCAGTTTGCATCCACCTCACTCCTGCAGTTTCCAGCTCATTCCGTAATCTACAGCGGCATCCACAGCTCACTCCCCTGCAGACCCCAGTTAACTCTGCAGCTTTCATCGACTCCGGCGGCCAACGCTACCTACTGCAGCGTTTCACTAACGTCCCGCTACCTGTTCCAGCACACACTGCACGCTCCGTTGTTCCAGTGCCCACTGATAACCAGCGACCGGTTCTATGCCCGCCGACGTACGGATACCGCCTCCCATACACGACCTCCATCGCCATACCGTTCACCGATCGCTTAAGAAACGAAAATACCACGATTTTTATCGTCTCCTACTGACTATCTGCGTTTGTCATCCTTCTTCGCTATTTCCTCTCCTTCTGGTTTTGTGTCCACTTTTAGTTGCATGGTCGATTGGCACTACACCTCTCGACTCCCCGCAACACGATGCTACATTTGCTTTTTTCTATCTAGATTTATATATATGTTAACAATTAAAACTAACACAACTAACTACTAAAATGCTTTATCAAATTTTGACGTCATTCTGGGGTCTTTTTTTAGCAAATCTGTTAATTCTTTTTACAACATTTTAAACGCGACATCAGTCTTCTGTGCCTCGGACAACATCTGCCTTACCTTTGATCTGAAACTAATTTGACAGTAAGCAGCAAGACATGAAAAGAACTTTATTTCAAAAGATACAATTAGAAGTTTGACAACACAAGCTCCACTTACCCACTTAGTGAAAATAGTACTTATGTCGCGGGGCAGATTATGGTAATTACTCTGTGGACTTTTAGAAAAATTAAGGATGACAATAACATGTGATGTAAAGGATAATGTTGATTTAGTATGACAACTTCTATTTGCGTTGTTTTACAACTTACAAACGATCTCTTGGTTTGCCACGGGTCTGTTTCTTCTTTTGATCAAGCAGTGTCCATCGCTCATTGGCTCGAATCGGTGCGTGCTGTTATGGTATAGATCAGGAAATGGGCTTGAATTGCTATTAAATTGCATAGGATTAGTCCGTTTGCGTGTTTGTCGTAGTCGAGTGGTACACTGCGCCCGGAGCAAATCCTATATTATCCAAACATTAACTAAAACACAAAAGCAAATTGCACCCCCCGCAAAAATGGATCAGAACGTGACTGAAAAGGAAAACCCAGACCAAAGGCAAATTTCACAAGTCAGTGTGAAAAATTATGATTCTGGATTCTGATTGATAGGAAATAGCAAATTAATCTATGACTGGTCAGTTGTTCTAACACCTAGGAAATGGGTATCTGGTTTTGATCCAGTCACATGACTAGATTCCACTCCTTAACCACATCTCTTTACGGCAAAATCAGTCAGTCACATGGAAAATGAGACGACACGCTAGAATGTAATAAAAGAAAATTCAAGCAAGACCCGACATAAAAAAGGTGGCGTCACACATTCGTTCTACCTCTTCTTCCAATTTTCCTTTCTACCTCTGTCTTCATTCACACGCCGTCAAAACAACAACAACAACAACAACAACATACTTCAACTTACCCAAAAACTAAAGTCCGATAGAAAAAATTTTCTATTGCTTCACTTTCCTTTCACTCTCTTGCCTACCAAAAAAGGGAAAAGAACATATTTTATTAGTCATCTTTTTACATTTTCTTTGTAATTAATTAAATGCATTTTTTATTTGAACATTTTCTTCTTACACATTTATGTTATTCTCTTTAGTAACAATTCTTTACCATTTTACAAATTCGTTATTTCTGTTTAGTTAATAAAATTTTTATCAGACAAGACGAAATATTTTATCCTTCCACATTTCATCCAACCTTCAACCTTCTGATATTTTAAATTGTGAAGTGTTGGCACAAGGCCAATTTGACAAACATGTCCGAGGCCCTTATGGGATACATATTTTTTTCTATTAAAATAAGCAAGAGGAAATCACAATAAAACATTCCAGAAAATTGATCAAAACGGCAGTAGAATTTGAATAGCATTTTATTTCTCAACCAATCAGCTAAAAACTTAGAATAAGAACATTCTAGAAAAATAGGATCGGAAGTAAATTAACACAAAAATATTTAGGCCCCAAAACAAAAATAGTAAAGTAATAAATCTGATTGGTCAATAAATGTTTTCACACCCTAATGTTAGGAAGATTCTTTGATCCCCTATTAATGTATATAATACACACAGTATGAAAAAGGTCAGTCACCAAGCTAGCTATTAAGTCCGCATGCCAGCGATACTTTCTTTGTCCGGCCAAGTCATTTCTTCCACGCCAAAGTTGATGACCTAGCTCCGAGGACCTTGAAAAAACCGACGAACTTTGATCAGCGACACGCTGTCGCCAACTGAAATGAACTGTAAGACTCTGCTAATAAACTTGTACATCTTGAACAATTTCTGCCAAGTTTTATTTCCCAAAAGGCAATTTTCATCATGTATTTTGTTTGTTTCACGTACCATTTTATTTTCAGCATAATAAATTGTTTGTTGTTTAACAATGCGTGACCGTTGTAATATCTTCACTTTGCGCGATTGTAAAACAGAGTGTTGTATTTGTGGGGGAAGCCAATCTAGAGAGCCTGTAAAATATGGAAGAACATACAACCCAGCAAATTAACCCCTACACCCTTACACGTCAACTGTTGAAGTGCAGTTCGATTCGTTTGACTGGCGTGGTGACTACGTTAGCAATCGGCGATTGATTCAATGAGATCACTGGTCGCACTGGCCTAATCGGGCGGGGAAATCGCTACGTCGAGGGTACATCTCGATAAGATAGATTTTTCTGTTCTGAAAATGGCAGTTGTAGTGATTAGAGGTAAAAACTTGTGGGTTGTCCTGAGAGGCACTTTTATTGTCCTGAAAAGAAAGTTGCCTTTATCTTGAAAAGGACAGTTGTGGTAGTAGTGGTAAATGTCGGAGGCATCGAGCAGCGTGGTAGCGGTAGTTTTGGTTGGAGACACCGGCATGTTAGTCCCAAGGATTTGGCCCGGTGTGGTGTCCTTCTTTTTCGCCCGTTTTGTCAACCTTGCTTGGTGTTAAGTCTGCAGATTGGTTACCATAATCATTACTTTGTAATTTATTCACGATAAAGTGAATGCAGGCATTTAGAAAATAAGAAATTAATGGTTACAGAAAGCGAATTTAATATGTATATGGAACAAAAAGGCAAACATAAAACAACTAACTAATTTGTCGGTGAAAAATTCTTGATATTTTTAAACTTAAAAAAAAAATCTTATAACATTTTTTTAATTTAACCTTTCGGAAATTATTGGATAATAAAATTATTTAAATTTTTTCTTTTTGTAATAAATGTCTTTATGTTGTTATTGAACATGCACCCACATAAATACACACACGAATTGAATGAAACTGATATGAACATATGTAATTAATGAAAACTAATTTTCTCTGTCTGATAACAGGGAAAAAAATATATACGGCTTTTTGAAGTTAGATTTTTGTCTTCCTCGCTAAATTTTAAAGTACAGTTTACTGAAATTAAATGGTCTTGTTTTCAGTAAAACAACGAATATCTAAGAGAAAATTTAAAGTGGAATTACTGTTTGGCCAGTATGGGGCTCGAACCCACGACATCTGCGTTATTAGCACGACGCTCTAACCAACTGAGCTAACCGGCCAGCTACTAATTGTCCTTTTACAGATTGTTTTATTGTACTAAATAATTTCTCCTTGTTCTTTTTTTTCGTTTCAGTATATCTATTAAATCCTCTATCAAATAACGTTTTTATTTTTTAATATTTTTTACCTTAGTTTCATGTATAGTAGACTGAAATTGCTATTATTATGAAAAGGTTGCGTAATTTAAGAGTTTTCAATTTAGAGTTATAAAAGTTGTTATTTATGGTCATTCGTAGCAGCTGTAATCGCTTCGTCAGTCAACAGTTCGTCAAACGTTCGTTAATAATGTTGTATAGTAGTTTTATGCTATAAGTAATATTTTTACAATCAGATTAATTTAACTGTCAATTTTCTAATTTTACTAAAATGAAACGTCAGAAATATTTTCAAATATTTTTTAAACGATGAATTTGTTTGTTTAAATATTTTAAAAATTAAGAAAATGACCGTTTTTAACAAAATTTAAGAAATCGAAATTAAATGTGACATTCCAATCCATATAATTTATCTGAAATACACCAGAATTTTTACTTAATGGAAATAATAAATTTAATCATTAAGTTTCTTTAATTAAATCTAAAATGAAATCTTCAAGAATGTTTTTCATTTACTTATCAAATTAGGTATCGAAAATTTATGCCGAAATAGTGAAGGTACCTAAAATAAAATTAGTAGTTTTAATATTTATTACGTAATGCTTAAATTTTCAAAATTAAAGCACTTAATAATTCATGTTTTTATTCCTTTATGACCGGAAGAATTCATGTGTAACATCATTGAAAATTGTAGACAATCAAAAAAATAATTTCTTATTTACATTTAGAAATTAACGAGAATTACATAAACTACAGAAACTTTTCAATAAGATTGTTAAATAGATATTGTTGAAAATAATCTAAATGATGAACATTTTAACATTGCAAAATCATTAATGTAAAAACGTCGTGGTTTAGATTTTGGCTTTTATTTTGGTCATGCAAACGATGTCGACAACATGGAAGCGTTCGAAATTGAACGTGAGGAATTAAACACAGTTGTACATTCCATAGAATTTGATAATTTACATTATAACGTTTTTTCAAGTATACGCTATTTCTATTGTTTTTTTAAAAATAACTAATACGAAGTGAGATTTATAGACACAAATCATATCATCCAACAATTAACTGAACAAAATAATATTGCACACTCCCAAAATCGGATCAGAATGGCTAAAAACATTTTGAAAAAACAGACTAAGGTAAATTCACAATCAACTGTATGTAAAATTTAATTTTGACGAATAGGAAAAGAATTGACCCCGTACTGAAAAGTGCATATTAAGAAAGACGAAGCCAAATTTTATGATCTGATTTTTCGTTAAATTAATTTTCTAACCAATGAAAGAAAGCGATTTGCAAAATTGAGAGAAAAGTCATCAAAGCCTACGTGAAAAAGTAAATCGCTATTAAACATGGAAAGTCGAATCAATCAGTCAGATGGGAGCAGAAATTATGGACGACACGCTATAATGTGACAAAAGAAACTTCAAGCTTGACCTGACATATTCCGTCAACAGCCACATCTGTTCTCCTTCTTCATCTTCACCATTCTCGCAGTCAACTAACGAAGAAACGACAACAACAGTAAACGTTACAAGATACTTCAACTGACTCGCTCGTCAAATTTAACTTCGATAAATACCATTTCATACTTCACCTTCCTTTTCACTCGCCGACCATAAAAAAGGAAAGGAACACAAGTATTACTATCCTGTTAATCTTGCATAATAATAATATGAGCGTTACTTACAACTACCAAGGACTCTGATTCCTTTTAACATTGTACCACACTTTTCTTGAACATTTATTATGGTAATTTCACTTACAGATTTGTTATTTTGTTCTGTTCATAAAATTCACTTATTTTACAAACAAAACACTTTTTATTCTTCCAAACATTCCGATATCTTTAAATGCAGGATTGTCGGATATGTTTTGAACATGGCCGTCTTATTCGAATCCAATACAACTGAACAGAAGTCCAATGACAGAGACGACGAATGTTCGAAATGTCTCTTCGACAAAAGCCACTAAAATATTTATAAATTGTTTTTATCTACTAAATCCAAAAAAACTCATCCCTGGGGGGATTCGGAACTTAAAACCTGTGGATTAAAAAATCTTTCACGCTACCTGTGATAACCTTACAGACAATGAATACAAAAATTACATTTTTAACTGACATTATCAAAAAATTTTTTAGGACGCAAAAAAAAAAAAAAGAAGAAAACTCGATCGCCATTTTTATACAGTAACACTCTCTAATAGAACTCGATAATTTATTCGCAAAATTAACTAAAAAGGCTTCGAATTTAAAAATGTACAAAAAGCTTCAAGAAAACTTCTTATTTTTTTAATTTTTATTTAAAAAATCAGTTTAAAACTTAGACGTATCTATAATTCTAAAATGAGTAGCAGTACTTATCATAAATTATTTCTGACAAATAAACAGTTCCTATACTATTTTAAGAGTTGACATTTCGAAATAGTTTTTTATCTGATTTAATAAAAAAAATGTATTCATCCGTTATGAGATCTGAACCAGAAGCCACTAGTAAAAATGGAGCACACTATCGGCCATTATCCTCGTAGAATTTTTAGTCAGATACTAAAAATTTTATTTTAACTAATACGACAAGACAAGAATATCCTTGGTAGAATCGAAAACAACACAAAAGACTGCATTAAAATTCCTATACGTTATTCCCTGCGCTACAAGAACTGCGCTTCTTTTCAGGCAAAAAACAAAAATGTTTACACTTTTTTTCGCTGATATAAAAAAATTCGCTATAAAAGGTACGCGCTACTGCTCTATGAACAATTATCGATTTAAAGAAGGGCTGTGGCCTTCGGGGAGCAAAACAAAAATTTACCAAACAAAAAGTTAATTGTCAATTTATTCTTATTTTCGATACTATTTTTAACAAAAAAACCAAGTTAAAATTAATGTTGTAACCTACTAACTGGGCGCTTTTGGTAAATAGTATCGTATTTATTACAAAATAACAATCCCACATTCATTCACTGCTTACAAAGAAATCGAGTGTTCTAGCTTTCTTTTGAGGCGCTACTCATTACTTCTGATATTTAAATCGTGTATACCAGCGCACATACCCTAAATATTATTCATACTTGTAGTTTATGACTGACACATTGAAATTTTTCGCGTATACTCGATATTGCACACATACCTGCTTCATTTTTTTCGTAAACCAGTGAACATAAAGAATGAGAGAGTATGTTTGTAATTTTTAATAAATAGGACACCATTGTTGCATACGAATGGCCGGTTAGCTCAGTTGGTTAGAGCGTCGTGCTAATAACGCGAATGTCGTGGGTTCGAGCCCCATACTGGCTAGACAGAGATTTTGATTTTTTTTCTCCTGGAAAACAGTTGAAAAAGCTATTCTCCAATCTTTAAGCAATCATTAAACGCACATAATGTATTTTAAAAACACTGTGATACAATGCAATAAAATCATTAGGAAGAAAAAAAAACAGTTATTTTAATTTTAAAAATGACTGTTTCTTAAAACACAAACGGTTAGCAAAACGGATACATGGAATGATCGAATTAATTTAATCATACAAATTTTAAATCCCTTCCAGACGTTGGAAATCATAATTTTGCTTGGGAGATAGCGAACACATGCAGCAGTACCTGGGCAGGAGACAAGCACGCGGACTTGTAATCCAGAGTGGAATCCAGAGGTACCTCCATCAATTTGTTGAAAAAAAACACAAAAAAAAAAAAAACACAAAACACCTAAAAACTTAATAAAAATGTGGTTTATTGTGAAAAAAAAAAAATATGTTATTATTAAGAGGAAAGTCAAAGTATTTCTATTTTTACTTTTAATCCATTCTACCACGTTCGAAAATTTGGTTAAAGTGTTAACTGTGTGAAACAAACTATGAAATTTTAGCGCTTTTTTCTTTTCGTTAAAATAACATTGTTTTTGTTTTATTATCCGATAACTGAGAATAAGAAGTCAAATTCAATTTTTTAACGACCTGAAATTTTAAAGGGAAAAAAGAGAAATACCAATAAGTTTAAGTAAATGTCAAATAAATAAATCCTTTTTCTGAATTAACGTGGTCGGTCCCTGAAGTAGCGCGCTGGACTTCTAATCCAGAGGCCGTGGGTTCGAATCCCACTCAGGGATGTCGCTGGTTTTTTTAAATAAAATAAAACACTGCATGAAAATCGTACGGAAATTCTTCGATGAGAGCTAAAAATTTTTAAAATTATTTAGCCACTGCACTACATACTTGTGAAAAAACTCGTTATTCATTGAAATGATTTTTATCTTCAGACATTTATAATATAAATTTATATATATAAATTTTATACATATATATATAAAACTATAATTATTTAATTTAATTTAATTTAATTTTATATATATATATATATATATATATATATATATATATATATATATATATGAAATTAAATTAAATTAAATTAAAATAATATTTATTGTATTTTATGATTTAACTCGGAGCAGATTTTAGAAAAAAGCAAATGTGAAAAAAAATGCTACATTCCTTTAAAGCACAATCTATTTATTTATTTATTTATTTATTTATTTATTTATTTATTTATTTATTATTATTATTATTATTATTATTATTATTATTATTATTATTATTATTATAAAGAAAGTTGTTCCAAAAAAAGCTGTTTTTTTTTTAAAAAAAGGGACTTTTTTCTTAAATCTATGATGTTCTTATCATTTATAAAAGCAATTGTATTATCTAAGTAAATAATGCCTAGTTTTAATTGCATTATCTATTATTGGAGCAGATTCGGAAAAAGACCAAATATCTGGAAAAAAATAAGAGATGATTTACAAACATTCCCCAATGTCCTGCGTTTAATAAAATAAATTTCTATGAATTTACTTAGACAGATGTAAAAATATTTACCAAGATTTAAAAATAATAATTTAAAAATAATTTTCGTTTGTGACGACATAATTCTTGTAACGATTTTTGCATGAATTTCCAAAATGTTTTTCTGTTGACTTTTTATTATCTTCTTGGTTCGCCGTCCATTTACTCATTTTTGCTTGGTTGGTTATGAGATTTTCTCTGTTTCTTTGGTATCAGGCTGAACTTGTAAGCGATATGATGTGTATGTGATTCTGCACGTGTCACATCAGAAAACTTTGGATGGTATCCAACGTCGCCGTGAAGGTATGCGCGAAGTAACGTAGGAATAATGACGACCTGTATATTTTAACGACACGTATGAATTTATTTTTTTACAAATTTACGCATTTAAATTTGTCAGTAGCTTGTTTTAGGACAAGTAATCAAACATTAAAAGTTCCATCTGATGAATAGTCAAAACGAGAAAATGTTCACAAAACGATTTGACACGAAGTAAATTTTCAAAATGTTTAAGACAAATTGAGAGAGTTGGCTAAAAGTTATACGGTTGTATTC
>JBBBDQ010016086.1:0-11454 GCA_037127315.1 Ascarosepion bandense | reverse complement strand
TATCTATAAAAGTAATGAACATAGAAGTTACTTACTGTAATCTTATATTATATTAACCAGCGTATGCACAACCATAACCAAAATATCTATAAAAGTAATGAACATAGAAGCTACTTTACTGTAATCTTATATTATATTAACCAGCGTATGCACAACCATAACCAAAATATCTATAAGCAATAATATGAAGTTCTTTACTGTATATATATTATATTATTTAGCAGTATGCATAATCCATAACCAAAATATCTATAAAAGTAATGAACATAAGCCTTATTTTACTGTAATCTTATATTCATATTAACTGTGTGTGCACAACCATTAAAAATGCTATAAAGTAAATGTCCCACAGAACACTTTTACTGTAATCATATTATATTGCTGTGTGCAATATAACAAATGTCATAAAAGTAATAGCCATAGAAGTTGCAATCTTATATTGGTACAGATATGCTGATATATTAAAATATCTATAAAGTAAATGGTTAAAAGCTACTTTACTGTAATCTTATATTATATTATTAGTATGTGCACAATATAATAAATATCTATAAAAGTAATGAACATAGAAACTGCTACTGTAATCTTATATTATATTAACCAGCGTATGCACAACCATAACAAAATATCTATAAAAGTAATGAACATAGAAGTTACTTTACTGTAATCTTATATTATATTAACCAGCGTATACTGTATAACAATATCTATAAAAGTAATGAGAACATAGAAGCTACTTTACTGTAATCTTATATTATATTAACCAGCGTATGCACAACCATAACCAAAATATCTATAAAAGTAATGAACATAGAAGCTACTTTACTGTAATCTTATATTATATTAACCAGCGTATGCACAACCATAACCAAAATATCTATAAAAGTAATGTCCATAAGTTACTTTACTGTAATCTTATATTAACCCGTGATAATACCAACCATAACCAAAATATCTATAAAAGTAATGAACACTTAAAGCTACTTTACTGTAATCTTATAATATATTAACCAGCGTATGCACAACCATAACCAAAATATCTATAAAAGTAATGAACATAGAAGCTACTTTACTGTAATCTTATATTATATTAACCAGCGTATACACAACCATAACCAAAATATCTATAAAAGTAATGTCCATAGAAGTTACTTTACCATAATCTCTATATTAACCAGCGTATGCACAACCATAACCAAAATATCTATAAAAGTAATGAACATAGAAGTTACTTTACTGTAATCTTATATTATATTAACCAGCGTATGCACAACCATAACCAAAATATCTATAAAAGTAATGAACATAGAAGCTACTTTACTGTAATCTTATATTATATTAACCAGCGTATGCACAACCATAACAAATATCTATAAAAGTAATGAACATAGAAGTTACTTTACTGTAATCATATATTATATTAACCAGCGTATGCACAACCATAACCAAAATATCTATAAAAGTAATGAACATAGAAGTTACTTTACTGTAATCTTATATTATATTAACCAGCGTATGCACAACCACACTCAAAATATCTATAAAAGTAATGAACATAGAAGTTACTTTACTGTAATCTTATATTATATTAACCAGCGTATGCACAACCACTTAACCAAAATATCTATAAAAGTAATGAACATAGAAGTTACTTTACTGTAATCTTATATTATATTAACCAGCGTATGCACAACCATAACCAAAATATCTATAAAAGTAATGAACATAGAAGTTACTTTACTGTAATCTTATATTATATTAACCAGCGTATGCACAACCATAACCAAAATATCTATAAAAGTAATGAACATAGAAGTTACTTTACTGTAATCTTATATTATATTAACCAGCGTATGCACAACCATAACCAAAATATCTATAAAAGTAATGTCCATAGAAGTTACTTTACTGTAATCTTATATTAACCAGCGTATGCACAACCATAACCAAAATATCTATAAAAGTAATGAACATAGAAGTTGCTTTACTGTAATCTTATATTAACAAATAACCAGCGTATGCAACCATAACCAAAATATCTATAAAAGTAATGAACATAGAAGTTACTTTGTAATCTTATATTATATTAACCAGCATGTACTTACAACCATAACCAAAATATCTATAAAAGTAATGAACATAGAAGCTACTTTTACTGTAATCTTATATTATATTAATAACCAGCGTATGCACAACCATAACCAAAATATCTATAAAAGTAATGAACATAGAAGCTACTTTACTGTAATCTTATATTATATTAACCAGCGTATGCACAACCATAACAAAAATATCTATAAAAGTAATGAACATAGAAGTTACTTTACTGTAATCTTATATTATATTAACCAGCGTATACACAGCCATAACAAATATCTATAAAAGTAATGAACATAGAAGCTACTTTACTGTAATCTTATATTATATTAACCAGCGTATGCACAACCATAACCAAAAGAAATATCTATAAAAGTAATGAACATAAGTTACTTTACTGTAATCTTATATTATAGCCTTGGCCCCGTATTACACAACCATAACCAAAATATCTATAAAGTAATGAACATAGAAGCTACTTTACTGTAATCTTATATTATATTAACCAGCGTATGCACAACCATAACCAAAATATCTATAAAAGTAATGTCCATAGAAGTTACTTTACTGTAATCTTATATTAACCAGCGTATGCACAACCATAACCAAAATATCTATAAAAGTAATGAACATAGAAGCTACTTTACTGTAATCTTATATTATATTAACCAGCGTATACACAACCATAACCAAAATATCTATAAAAGTAATGAACATAGAAGTTACTTTACTGTAATCTTATATTATATTAACCAGCGTATGCACAACCATAACCAAAATATCTATAAAAGTAATGAACATAGAAGCTACTTACTGTAATCTTATATTATATTAACCAGCGTATGCACAACCATAACCAAAATATCTATAAAAGTAATGTCCATAGAAGTTACTTTACTGTAATCTTATATTAACCAGCGTATGCACAACCATAACCAAAATATCTATAAAAGTAATGAACATAGAAGCTACTACTGCTATTAATCTTATATTATATTAACCAGCGTATGCACAACCATAACCAAAATATCTATAAAAGTAATGAACATAGAAGTTACTTTACTGTAATCTTATATTGTATTAACCAGCGTATGCACAACCATAACCAAAATATCTATAAAAGTAATGAACATAGAAGTTACTTTACTGTAATCTTATATTATATTAACCAGCGTATGCACAACCATAACCAAAATATCTATAAAAGTAATGAACATAGAAGTTACTTTACTGTAATCTTATATTATATTAACCAGCGTATGCACAACCATAACCAAAATATCTATAAAAGTAATGTCCATAGAAGTTACTTTACTGTAATCTTATATTAACCAGCGTATGCACAACCATAACCAAAATATCTATAAAAGTAATGAACATAGAAGCTACTTTACTGTAATCTTATATTATATTAACCAGCGTATGCACAACCATAACCAAAATATCTATAAAAGTAATGTCCATAGAGATTCCCTTTGTAATCTTATATTAACCAGCGTATACACAACCATAACCAAAATATCTATAAAAGTAATGAACATAGAAGCTACTTTACTGTAATCTTATATTATATTAACCAGCGTATGCACAACCATAACCAAAATATCTATAAAAGTAATGTCCATAGAAGTTACTTTACTGTAATCTTATATTAACCAGCGTATGCACAACCATAACCAAAATATCTATAAAAGTAATGAACATAGGGGTGCTTACTGTAATCTTATATTATATTAACCAGCGTATGCACAACCATAACCAAAATATCTATAAAAGTAATGAACAGCAAAGTTACTTTACTGTAATCTTATATTATATTAACCAGCGTATGCCACAACCATAACCAAAATATCTATAAAAGTAATGAACATAGAAGTTACTTTACTGTAATCTTATATTATATTAACCAGCGTATGCACAACCTACAACCAAAATATCTATAAAAGTAATGAACATAGAAGTTACTTTACTGTAATCTTATATTATATTAACCAGCGTATGCACAACCATAACCAAAATATCTATAAAAGTAATGAACATAGAAGCTATTTACTGTAATCTTATATTATATTAACCAGCGTATGCACAACCATAACCAAAATATCTATAAAAGTAATGTCCATAGAAGTTGCTACCTTAATCTTATATTAACCAGCGTATGCACAACCATAACCAAAATATCTATAAAAGTAATGAACATAGAAGTTACTTTACTGTAATCTTATATTATATTAACCAGCGTATACACAACCATAACAAAATATCTATAAAAGTAATGAACATAGAAGTTACTTTACTGTAATCTTATATTATATTAACCAGCATATGCACAACCATAACCAAAATATCTATAAAAGTAATGAACATAGAAGTTACTTTACTGTAATCTTATATTATATTAACCAGCGTATGCACAACCATAACCAAAATATCTATAAAAGTAATGAACATAGAAGTTACTTTACTGTAATCTTATATTATATTAACCAACGTATGCACAACCATAACCAAAATATCTATAAAAGTAATGAACATAGAAGTTACTTTACTGTAATCTTATATTATATTAACCAGCGTATGCACAACCATAACCAAAATATCTATAAAAGTAATAGACATAAGGGTGCTACTGTAATCTTATATTATATTAACCAGCGTATGCACAACCATAAAATATCTATAAAAGTAATGAACATAGAAGTTACTTTACTGTAATCTTATATTGTATTAACCAGCGTATGCACAACCATAACCAAAATATCTATAAAAGTAATGAACATAGAAGTTACTTTACTGTAATCTTATATTATATTAACCAGCGTATGCACAACCATAACCAAAATATCTATAAAAGTAATGAACATAGAAGCTACTTTACTGTAATCTTATATTATATTAACCAGCGTATGCACAACCATAACCAAAATATCTATAAAAGTAATGAACACTTAAAAGTTACTTTACTGTAATCTTATATTATATTAACCAGCGTATGCACAACCATAACCAAAATATCTATAAAAGTAATGAACATAAGTTACTTTACTGTAATCTTATATTATATTAACCAGCCATTATGCACAACCATAACAAAATATCTATAAAAGTAATGAACATAGAAGTTACTTTACTGTAATCTTATATTGTATTAGCCAGCGTTGCACAACCATAACCAAAATATCTATAAAAGTAATGAACTTAGAAGTTACTTTACTGTAATCTTATATTATATTAACCAGCGTATGCACAACCATAACCAAAATATCTATAAAAGTAATGAACATAGAAGCTACTTTACTGTAATCTTATATTATATTAACCAGCGTATGCACAACTTCCTTAACCAAAATATCTATAAAAGTAATGAACATAGAAGTTACTTTACTGTAATCTTATATTAACCAGCGTATGCACAACCATAACCAAAATATCTATAAAAGTAATGTCCATAGAAGTTACTTTACTGTAATCTTATATTAACCAGCGTATGCACAACCATAACCAAAATATCTATAAAAGTAATGAACATAGAAGCTACTTTACTGCTAATCTTATATTATATTAACCAGCGTATGCACAACCATAACAAATATCTATAAAAGTAATGAACATAGGAGTTACTTTACACTGTAATCTTATATTATATTAACCAGCGTATGCACAACCATAACCAAAATATCTATAAAAGTAATGAACATAGAAGTTACTTTACTGTAATCTTATATTATATTAACCAGCGTATGCACAACCACCAACAAAAAATATCTATAAAAGTAATGAACATAGAAGTTACTTTACTGTAATCTTATATTATATTAGCCAGCGTATGCACAACCATAACCAAAATATCTATAAAAGTAATGAACATAGAAGTTACTTTACTGTAATCTTATATTATATTAACCAGCGTATGCACAACCACCAACAAAATATCTATAAAAGTAATGAACATAGAAGTTACTTTACTGTAATCTTATATTATATTAACCAGCGTATGCACAACCATAACCAAAATATCTATAAAAGTAATGAACATAGAAGCTACTTTACTGTAATCTTATATTATATTAACCAGCGTATGCACAACCATAACCAAAATATCTATAAAAGTAATGAACATAGAAGTTACTTTACTGTAATCTTATATTATATTAACCAGCGTATGCACAACCATAACCAAAATATCTATAAAAGTAATGTCCTTTGACTACTTTACAATCTTATATTATATTAACCAGTATGCACAATATAGCAAAAATATCTATAAAAGTAATGAACACAAGCTACTTTACTGTAATCTTATATTATATCCTTAGCGTATGCACAACCATAACCAAAATATCTATAAAAGTAATGAACATAGAAGTGATTACTTTACTGTAATCTTATATTATATTAACCAGCCGATATGCACAACCATAACCAAAATATCTATAAAAGTAATGTCCATAGAAGCTACTTTACTGTAATCTTATATTATATTAACCAGCGTATGCACAACCATAGCAAAAATATATAAAAGTAATGAACATAGAAGCTACTTTACTGTAATCTTATTATATTAACAAGCGTATGCAACCATAACCAAAATATCTATAAAAGTAATGAACATAGAAGCCTAACTACTGTAATCTTATTATATTAACAAGCGCGTACACAACCATAACCAAAATATCTATAAAAGTAATGAACATAGAAGCTACTTTACTGTAATCTTATATTATATTAAACAAAACGTGTCACACAACCTTAGCAAAATATCTATAAAAGTAATGAACATAGAAGCTACTTTACTGTAATCTTATATTATATTAACCGTATGCACAACCATATAAATATCTATTAAAAGTAATGACATAGAAGTTACTTTACTGTAATCTTATATTATATTAACCAACGTATACCTATGCAACAAATATCTATAAAAGTAATGAACATAGAAGCTACTTTACTGTAATCTTATATTATATTAACTTGAAGTATGCACAACCATAACCAAAATATCTATAAAAGTAATGTCCATAGAAGTTACTTACTTTACTGCTTAATCTTATATTATATTAACCAGCGTATGCATAACCCACATAACAAATATAAAAGTAATGAACATAGAAGCTACTTTACTGTAATCTTATATTATATTAATAACATTATTACTGTATAACAAAATACTATAAAAGTAATGAACATAAGTTACTTTACTGTAATCTTATATTATATTTAATAGTATACGCTTCATAACCAAATATCTATAAAGTAATGGTATAGAAGTTACCACCACTGTAATCTCTCTTCTGTTAACCAGCGTATGCACAACCATAACCAAAATATCTATAAAAGTAATATGAACATAGAAGCTACTTTGTAATCTTATATTATATTAACCAGCGTATGCACAACCATAACCAAAATATCTATAAAAGTAATGAACATAGAAGTTACTTTACTGTAATCTTATATATATTAGCCAGCGTGTACACAACCATAACCCAAATATCTATAAAAGTAATGAACATAGAAGTTACTTTGTAATCTATTATAATATATTGTAGCGTATGCAAACATAACAAATGTAACAGAAGTAATGAACTATGAAATTGCGCACATATGATATTATATATATTATATTAATAAATATACATACAATAACCAAATAATATAAAAAGTAATGAACACAGAAGTTGTACTGTAATCTTCACATCATTCTGTTAACCAGCGTATGCACAACCATAACCAAATATCTATAAAAGTAATGAACACTGAGATGCTTTACAGATATATATATTATATGTAACCAGCGTATGCACAACCATAACCCAAATATCTATAAAAGTAATGAACATGAAAGTTTACTTTGTAATCTTATATTATATTAACTAATATGCACATGTAACAAATATCTATAAAAGTAATGAACATAGAAGTTATTTTGTCTATATTATATTAACCAGCGTATGCACAACCATAACCCAAATATCTATAAAAGTAATGAACATAGAAGTTACTGTACAATCTTATATTACGTAACCAGCGTATGCACAACCATAACCAAAATATCTATAAAGTAATGGGTATAGAAATATACTTTATGTAATCTATGTATGTATATTAACCAGCGTATGCACAATAGCCAAAATATCTATAAAAGTAATGTCCATAAGTTACTTTACTGTAATCTTATATTAACCAGCGTATGCACAACCATAACCAAAATATCTATAAAAGTAATGAACATAGAAGCTACTTTACTGTAATCTTATCTATGTTAACCAGCGTGTACCACTTTATAACAAATATCTATAAAAGTAATGAACATAGAAGTTACTTTACTGCAATCTTATATTAGCATTATAGTAGTGTCACAATAACCAAATATCTATAAAAGTAATGGTAAGTTATTTTGC
Organism: Ascarosepion bandense; assembly: GCA_037127315.1. Classification (NCBI taxonomy): domain Eukaryota; kingdom Metazoa; phylum Mollusca; class Cephalopoda; order Sepiida; family Sepiidae; genus Ascarosepion; species Ascarosepion bandense. The sequence continues at coordinate 2,953 of JBBBDQ010016086.1, read as the reverse complement.
ACAATCTTATGTTATATTAACCAGCGTATGCACAACCATAACCAAAATATCTATAAAAGTAATGAACATAGAAGTTACTTTACTGTAATCTTATATTATTAACCCGTATACTGTATACCAACAAATATCTATAAAAGTAATGTCCACCAGTTACTTGCAAATATATTATATTAACCAGCGTATGCACAACCATAACAAAATATCTACATAGTAATGTCCATAGAAGTTACTTTACTGTAATCTTATATTAGCAGCGTATGCACAACCATAACCAAAATATCTATAAAAGTAATGAACATAGAAGCTACTTTACTGTAATCTTATATTATATTAACCAGCGTATGCACAACCATAACCAAAATATCTATAAAAGTAATGTCCATAGAAGTTACTTTACTGTAATCTTATATTAACAGCGTATGCACAACCATAACCAAAATATCTATAAAGTAATGAACATAGAAGCTACTTTACTGTAATCTTATATTATATTAACCAGCGTATGCTGCACAACCACAACCCAAAATATCTATAAAAGTAATGAATATAAGTGCTGCACTGTAATCTTATATTGTATTAACCAGCGTATGCACAACCATAACAAAATATCTATAAAAAGTAATGAACATAGAAGTTACTTTACTGTGATATTATATTGTATTAACCAGCGTATGCACAACCATAACCCAAATATCTATAAAAGTAATGAACATAGAAGTTACTTTACTGTAAATATGCCATGATAACCAGCGTATACAACCATAACCAAAATATCCTATATGAAAGTAATGAACATGACTACTTTACTGTAATCTTATATTATATTAACCAGCGTATGCACAACCATAACCAAAATATCTATAAAAGTAATGTCCATAGAAGTTACTTTACTGTAATCTTATATTAACCAGCGTATGCACAACCATAATAATGTCTATAAAAGTAATGAACATAGAAGCTACTTTACCATAATCCCATATTATATTAACCAGCGTATGCACAACCATAACCAAAATATCTATAAAAGTAATGAACATAGAAGTTACTTTACTGTAATCTTATATTATATTAACCAGCGTATGCACAACTATAACCAAAATATCTATAAAAGTAATGTCCATAGAAGTTACTTTACTGTAATCTTATATTAACCAGCGTATGCACAACCATAACCAAAATATCTATAAAAGTAATGAACATAGAAGCTACTTTACTGTAATCTTATATTATATTAACCAGCGTACACAACCATAACCAAAATATCTATAAAAAAGTAATGAACATAGAAGTTACTTTACTGTAATCTTATATTATATTAACCAGCGTATGCACAGCCATAACCAAAATATCTATAAAAGTAATATGTAAGTGCACACCTTAATCTTATATTAACCAGCGTATACCACAACCACTAACCAAAATATCTATAAAAAGTAATGAACATAGAAGCTACTGCTGTAATCTTATATTATATTAACCAGCGTATGCACAGCCAACAAATATCTATAAAAGTAATGTCCATAGAAGTTACTTTACTGTAATCTTATATTAACCAGCGTATGCACAACCATAACCAAAATATCTATAAAAGTAATGAACATAGAAGCTACTTTACTGTAATCTTATATTATATTAACCAGCGTATGCACAACCACCAACAAAATATCTATAAAAGTAATGTCCACTTAAGAAGTTACTTTACTGTAATCTTATATTAACCAGCGTATGCACAACCATAACCAAAATATCTATAAAAGTAATGAACATAGAAAATACTTACTGTAATCTTATATTATATTAACCAGCGTATGCACAACCATAACCAAAATATCTATAAAAGTAATAGAACATAGAAGTTACTTTACTGTAATCTTATATTATATTAACCAGCGTATGCATAACCATAACCAAAATATCTATAAAAGTAATGAACATAGAAGCTACTTTACTGTAATCTTATAATATAATGCCTTAATACAATATGCTAGCCATATGAAATATCTACTCAAAAGTAATGAACATAGAAGTTACTTTACTGTAATCTTATATTATATTAACCAGCGTATGCACAACCATAACCAAAATATCTATAAAAGTAATGTCCATAGAAGTTACTTTACTGTAATCTTATATTAACCAGCGTATGCACAACCATAACCAAAATATCTATAAAAGTAATGAACATAGAAGCTACTTTACTGTAATCTTATATTATATTAACCATTATGCACAACACAACAAAATATCTATAAAAGTAATGAACATAAAAGTTACTTTATAATCCTATTACTCTTATTAACAGCGTATGCACAACCATAACCAAAATATCTATAAAAGTAATGTCCATAGAAGTTACTGCACAACCCAATCTTATATTAACTAGCGTATGCACAACCATAACCAAAATATCTATAAAAGTAATGAACATAGAAGCTACTTTACTGTAATCTTATATTATATTAACCAGCGTATGCACAACCATAACCAAAATATCTATAAAAGTAATGTCCATAGGATTACTTTACTGTAATCTTATATTAACCAGCGTATGCACAACCATAACCAAAATATCTATAAAAGTAATGAACATAGAAGCTACTTTACTGTAATCATATTATATTAACCAGCGTATGCACAACCATAACCAAAATATCTATAAAAGTAATGTCCATAGAAGTTACTTTACTGTAATCTTATATTAACCAGCGTATACTATCATAACCAAAATATCTATAAGTAATAGAACACTTAAAGCTACTTTACTGTAATCTTATATTATATTAACCAGCGTATGCACAACCATAACCAAAATATCTATAAAAGTAATGAACATAGAAGTTACTTTACTGTAATCTTATATTATATTAACCAGCGTATGCACAACCATAACCAAAATATCTATAAAAGTAATGTCCATAGAAGTTACTTTACTGTAATCTTATAATGTAGCGTA
>JBBBDQ010016081.1:0-10197 GCA_037127315.1 Ascarosepion bandense | reverse complement strand
TGATTAATAATACTGTGAGGAAGCTTAGAACAATAGGTTGAATGATGAAAATGTTTAGCCACATGAAGGACATGGATTAATGATACAGTAATAGAGAATACTGTATTGTCTGGTTAATAATACTGTGAGGAAAGCTTAGAACAATAGGTTGAATGAAGAAAATGTTTAGCCACATGAAGGACATGGATTAATGATACAGTAATAGAGAATACTGTATTGTCTGATTAATAATACTGTGAGGAAAGCTTAGAACAATAGGTTGAATGATGAAAAATGTTTAGCCACATGAAGGACATGGATTAATGATACAGTAATAGAATACTGTATTGTCTGATTAATAATACTGTGAGAAGCTTAGAACAATAGGTTGAATGAAGAAAATGTTTAGCCACATGAAGGACATGGATTAATGATACAGTAATAGAGAATACTGTATTGTCTGATTAATAATACTGTGAGGAAAGCTTAAGAACAATAGGTTGAATGAAGAAAATGTTTAGCCACATGAAAGGACATGGATTAATGATACAGTAATAGAAGATACTGTATTGTCTGATTAATAATACTGTGAGGAAAGCTTAGAACAATAGGTTGAATGATGAAAATGTTTAGCCACATGAAGGACATGGATTAATGATACAGTAATAGAGAATACTGTATTGTCTGATTAATAATACTGTGAGGAAAGCTTAGAACAATAGGTTGAATGAAGAAAATGTTTAGCCACATGAAGGACATGGATTAATGATACAGTAATAGAGAATACTGTATTGTCTGATTAATAATACTGTGAGGAAAACATAGAACAATAGGTTGAATGATTAAAATGTTTAGCCACATGAAGGACATGGATTAATGATACAGTAATAGAGAGATACTGTATTGTCTGATTAATAATACTGTGAGGAAAGCTTAGAACAATAGGTTGAATGAAGAAAATGTTTAGCCACATGAAGGACATGGATTAATGATACAGTAATAGAGAATACTGTATTGTCTGATTAATAATACTGTGAGGAAAGCTTAGAACAATAGGTTGAATGAAGAAAATGTTTAGCCACATGAAGGACATGGATTAATGATACAGTAATAGAGAATACTGTATTGTCTGATTAATAATACTGTGAGGAAGCTTAGAACAATAGGTTGAATGATGAAAATGTTTAGCCACATGAAGGACATGGATTAATGATACAGTAATAGAATACTGTATTGTCTGATTAATAATACTGTGAGGAAAGCTTAGAACAATAGGTTGAATGATGAAAATGTTTAGCCACATGAAGGACATGGATTAATGATACAGTAATAGAGAATACTGTATTGTCTGATTAATAATACTGTGAGGAAAGCTTAGAACAATAGGTTGAATGATGAAAATGTTTAGCCACATGAAGGTCATGGATTAATGATACAGTAATAGAGAATACTGTATTGTCTGATTAATAATACTGTGAGGAAAGCTTAGAACAATAGGTTGAATGAAGAAAATGTTTAGCCACATGAAGGACATGGATTAATGATACAGTAATAGAATACTGTATTGTCTGATTAATAATACTGTGAGGAAAGCTTAGAACAATAGGTTGAATGATGAAAATGTTTAGCCACATGAAGGACATGGATTAATGATACAGTAATAGAGAATACTGTATTGTCTGATTAATAATACTGTGAGGAAAGCTTAGAACAATAGGTTGAATGATGAAAATGTTTAGCCACATGAAGGACATGGATTAATGATACAGTAATAGAGAATACTGTATTGTCTGATTAATAATACTGTGAGGAAAGCTTAGAACAATAGGTTGAATGATGAAAATGTTTAGCCACATGAAGGACATGGATTAATGATACAGTAATAGAGAATACTGTATTGTCTGATTAATATTACTGTGAGGAAAGCTTAGAACAATAGGTTGAATGATGAAAATGTTTAGCCACATGAAGGACATGGATTAATGATACAGTAATAGAGAATACTGTATTGTCTGATTAATAATACTACATGAGGAAAGCTTAGAACAATAGGTTGAATGAAGAAAATGTTTAGCCACATGAAGGACATGGATTAATGATACAGTAATAGAGAATACTGTATTGTCTGATTAATAATACTGTGAGGAAAGCTTAGAACAATAGGTTGAATGAAGAAAATGTTTAGCCACATGAAGGACATGGATTAATGATACAGTAATAGAGAATACTGTATTGTCTGATTAATAATACTGTGAGGAAAGCTTAGAACAATAGGTTGAATGATGAAAATGTTTAGCCACATGAAGGACATGGATTAATGATACAGTAATAGAGAATACTGTATTGTCTGATTAATAATACTGTGAGGAAAGCTTAGAACAATAGGTTGAATGATGAAAATGTTTAGCCACATGAAGGACATGGATTAATGATACAGTAATAGAATACTGTATTGTCTGATTAATAATACTGTGAGGAAAGCTTAGAACAATAGGTTGAATGATGAAAATGTTTAGCCACATGAAGGACATGGATTAATGATACAGTAATAGAATACTGTATTGTCTGATTAATAATACTGTGAGGAAAGCTTAGAACAATAGGTTGAATGATGAAAATGTTTAGCCACATGAAGGACATGGATTAATGATACAGTAATAGAGAATACTGTATTGTCTGATTAATAATACTGTGAGGAAAGCTTAGAACAATAGGTTGAATGAAGAAAATGTTTAGCCACATGAAGGACATGGATTAATGATACAGTAATAGAGAATACTGTATTGTCTGATTAATAATACTGTGAGGAAAGCTTAGAACAATAGGTTGAATGATGAAAATGTTTAGCCACATGAAGGACATGGATTAATGATACAGTAATAGAGAATACTGTATTGTCTGATTAATAATACTGTGAGGAAAGCTTAGAACAATAGGTTGAATGATGAAAATGTTTAGCCACATGAAGGACATGGATTAATGATACAGTAATAGAGAATACTGTATTGTCTGATTAATAATACTGTGAGGAAAGCTTAGAACAATAGGTTGAATGATGAAAATGTTTAGCCACATGAAGGACATGGATTAATGATACAGTAATAGAGAATACTGTATTGTCTGATTCTAATAATACTGTGAGGAAAGCTTAGAACAATAGGTTGAATGAAGAAAATGTTTAGCCACATGAAGGACATGGATTAATGATACAGTAATAGAGAATACTGTATTGTCTGATTAATAATACTGTGAGGAAAGCTTAGAACAATAGGTTGAATGAAGAAAATGTTTAGCCACATGAAGGACATGGATTAATGATACAGTAATAGAGAATACTGTATTGTCTGATTAATAATACTGTGAGGAAAGCTTAGAACAATAGGTTGAATGATGAAAATGTTTAGCCACATGAAGGACATGGATTAATGATACAGTAATAGAGAATACTGTATTGTCTGATTAATAATACTGTGAGGAAAGCTTAGAACAATAGGTTGAATGAAGAAAATGTTTAGCCACATGAAGGACATGGATTAATGATACAGTAATAGAGAATACTGTATTGTCTGATTAATAATACTGTGAGGAAAGCTTAGAACAATAGGTTGAATGATGAAAATGTTTAGCCACATGAAGGACATGGATTAATGATACAGTAATAGAGAATACTGTATTGTCTGATTAATAATACTGTGAGAGAAAGCTTAGAACAATAGGTTGAATAAGTGAAAATGTTTAGCCACATGAAGGACATGGATTAATGATACAGTAATAGAATACTGTATTGTCTGATTAATAATACTGTGAGGAAAGCTTAGAACAATAGGTTGAATGAAAGAGAAAATGTTTAGCCACATGAGGACATGGATTAATGGAGATACAGTAATAGAGGCCTGTATTGTCAGGATAATAATACTGTGAGGAAAGCTTAGAACAATAGGTTGAATGATGAAAATGTTTAGCCACATGAAGGACATGGATTAATGATACAGTAATAGAGAATACTGTATTGTCTGATTAATAATACTGTGAGGAAAGCTTAGAACAATAGGTTGAATGATGAAAATGTTTAGCCACATGAAGGACATGGATTAATGATACAGTAATAGAGAATACTGTATTGTCTGATTAATAATACTGTGAGGGAAAGCTTAGAACAATAGGTTGAATGAAGAAAATGTTTAGCCACATGAAGGACATGGATTAATGATACAGTAATAGAGAATACTGTATTGTCTGATTAATAATACTGTGAGGAAAGCTTAGAACAATAGGTTGAATGATGAAAATGTTTAGCCACATGAAGGACATGGATTAATGATACAGTAATAGAATACTGTATTGTCTGATTAATAATACTGTGAGGAAAGCTTAGAACAATAGGTTGAATGATGAAAATGTTTAGCCACATGAAGGACATGGATTAATGATACAGTAATAGAGAATACTGTATTGTCTGATTAATAATACTGTGAGGGAAAGCTTAGAACAATAGGTTGAATGATGAAAATGTTTAGCCACATGAAAGGACATGTGGATTAATGATACAGTAATAGAGAATACTGTATTGTCTGATTAATAATACTGTGAGGAAAGCTTAGAACAATAGGTTGAATGATGAAAATGTTTAGCCACATGAAGGACATGGATTAATGATACAGTAATAGAATACTGTATTGTCTGATTAATAATAATACTGTGAGGAAAGCTTAGAACAATAGGTTGAATGATGAAAGTGTTTAGCCACATGAAGGACATGGATTAATGATACAGTAATAGAGAATACTGTATTGTCTGATTAATAATACTGTGAGGAAAGCTTAGAACAATAGGTTGAATGATGAAAATGTTTAGCCACATGAAGGACATGGATTAATGATACAGTAATAAGTACTGTATTGTCTGATTAATAATACTGTGGAAAGCTTAGAACAATAGGTTGAATGAAGAAAATGTTTAGCCACATGAAGGACATGGATTAATGATACAGTAATAGAGAATACTGTATTGTCTGATTAATAATACTGTGAGGAAAGCTTAGAACAATAGGTTGAATGATGAAAATGTTTAGCCACATGAAGGACATGGATTAATGATACAGTAATAGAAATACTGTATTGTCTGATTAATAATACTGTGAGGAAAGCTTAGAACAATAGGTTGAATGATGAAAATGTTTAGCCACATGAAGGTCATGGATTAATGATACAGTAATAGAGAATACTGTATTGTCTGATTAATAATACACATGAGGAAAGCTTAGAACAATAGGTTGAATGATGAAAATGTTTAGCCACATGAAGGTCATGGATTAATGATACAGTAATAGAGAATACTGTATTGTCTGATTAATAATACTGTGAGGAAAGCTTAGAACAATAGGTTGAATGATGAAAATGTTTAGCCACATGAAGGACATGGATTAATGATACAGTAATAGAGAATACTGTATTGTCCTGATTAATAATACTGTGAAAGCTTAGAACAATGAGTTGAATGATGAAAATGTTTAGCCACATGAAGGACATGGATTAATGATACAGTAATAGAGAATACTGTATTGTCTGATTAATAATACTGTGAGGAAAGCTTAGAACAATAGGTTGAATGATGAAAATGTTTAGCCACATGAAGGTCATGGATTAATGATACAGTAATAGAGAATACTGTATTGTCTGATTAATAATACTGTGAGGAAAGCTTAGAACAATAGGTTGAATGATGAAAATGTTTAGCCACATGAAGGACATGGATTAATGATACAGTAATAGAGAATACTGTATTGTCTGATTAATAATACTGTGAGGAAAGCTTAGAACAATAGGTTGAATGATGAAAATGTTTAGCCACATGAAGGTCATGGATTAATGATACAGTAATAGAGAATACTGTATTGTCTGAGATTAATAACCATGTGAGGAAAGCTTAGAACAATAGGTTGAATGATGAAAATGTTTAGCCACATGAAGGACATGGATTAATGATACAGTAATAGAGAATACTGTATTGTCTGATTAATAATACTGTGAGGAAAGCTTAGAACAATAGGTTGAATGATGAAAATGTTTAGCCACATGAAGGACATGGATTAATGATACAGTAATAGAGAATACTGTATTGTCTGATTAATAATACTGTGAGGAAAGCTTAGAACAATAGGTTGAATGATGAAAATATTTTAGCCACATGAAGGACATGGATTAATGATACAGTAATAGAGAATACTGTATTGTCTGATTAATAATACTGTGAGGAAAGCTTAGAACAATAGTTGAATGATGAAAATGTTTAGCCACATGAAGGACATGGATTAATGATGGTAATAGAGAATACTGTATTGTCTGATTAATAATACTGTGAGGAAAGCTTAGAACAATAGGTTGAATGATGAAAATGTTTAGCCACATGAAGGACATGGATTAATGATACAGTAATAGAATACTGTATTGTCTGATTAATAATACTGTGAGGAAAGCTTAGAACAATAGGTTGAATGATGAAAATGTTTAGCCACATGAAGGACATGGATTAATGATACAGTAATAGAGAATACTGTATTGTCTGATTAATAATACTGTGAGGAAAGCTTAGAACAATAGGTTGAATGATGAAAATGTTTAGCCACATGAAAGGTCATGGATTAATGATACAGTAATAGAGAATACTGTATTGTCTGATTAATAATACTGTGAGGAAAGCTTAGAACAATAGGTTGAATGATGAAAATGTTTAGCCACATGAAGGACATGGATTAATGATACAGTAATAGAATACTGTATTGTCTGATTAATAATACTGTGAGGAAAGCTTAGAACAATAGGTTGAATGATGAAAATGTTTAGCCACATGAAGGACATGGATTAATGATACAGTAATAAGAGAATACTGTATTGTCTGATTAATAATACTGTGAGGAAAGCTTAGAACAATAGGTTGAATGATGAAAATGTTTAGCCACATGAAGGTCATGGATTAATGATACAGTAATAGAGAATACTGTATTGTCTGATTAATAATACTGTGAGAAGCTTAGAACAATAGGTTGAATGATGAAAATGTTTAGCCACATGAAGGTCATGGATTAATGATACAGTAATAGAGAATACTGTATTGTCTGATTAATAATACTGTGAGGAAAGCTTAGAACAATAGGTTGAATGATGAAATGTTTAGCCACATGAAGGTCATGGATTAATGATACAGTAATAGAATACTGTATTGTCTGATTAATAATACTGTGAGGAAAGCTTAGAACAATAGGTTGAATGATGAAAATGACTTAGCCACATGAAGGTCATGGATTAATGATACAGTAATAGAGAATACTGTATTGTCTGATTAATAATACTGTGAGAAGCTTAGAACAATAGGTTGAATGATGAAAATGTTTAATACATGAAGGTCATGGATTAATATTCACAGTAATAGAGAATACTGTATTGTCTGATTAATAATACTGTGAGGAAAGCTTAGAACAATAGGTTGAATGATGAAAATGTTTAGCCACATGAAGGTCATGGATTAATGATACAGTAATAGAGAATACTGTATTGTCTGATTAATAATACTGTGAGGAAAGCTTAGAACAATAGGTTGAATGATGAAAATGTTTAGCCACATGAAGGTCATGGATTAATGATACAGTAATAGAGAATACTGTATTGTCTGATTAATAACTCTGCTATAACTGAGGAAAGCTTGAAGACAATAGGTTGAATGATGAAAATGTTTAGCCACATGAAGGACATGGATTAATGATACAGTAATAGAGAATACTGTATTGTCTGATTAATAATACTGTGAGGAAAGCTTAGAACAATAGGTTGAATGATGAAAATGTTTAGCCACATGAAGGACATGGATTAATGATACAGTAATAGAGAATACTGTATTGTCTGATTAATAATACTGTGAGGAAAGCTTAGAACAATGAGTTGAATGATGAAAATGTTTAGCCACATGAAGGACATGGATTAATGATACAGTAATGAGAATACTGTATTGTCTGATTAATAATACTGTGGCTTAGAACAATAGGTTGAATGATGAAAATGTTTGGCCACATGAAGGGTATGGATTAATGATACGACAATAGAGGAGGAAATACTGTATTGTCTGATTAATAATACAACGAGGAAAGCTTGAGCAATACGTTTATGAATGATGAAAATGTTTTAACCCTGAAGGTCATGGATTAATGATACAGTAATGAGAATACTGTATTGTCTGATTAATAATACTGTGAGGAAAGCTTAGAACAATAGGTTGAATGATGAAAATGTTTAGCCACATGAAGGTCATGGATTAATGATACAGTAATAGAGAATACTGTATTGTCTGATTAATAATACTGTGAAGACTTAAGAACAATAGGTTGAATGATGAAAATGTGTTTAGCCCACATGGAGATGTGGATTAATGATACAGTAATAGAGAATACTGTATTGTCTGATTAATAATACTGTGAGGAAAGCTTAGAACAATAGGTTGAATGATGAAAATGTTTAGCCACATGAAGGTCATGGATTAATGATACAGTAATAGAGAATACTGTATTGTCTGATTAATAATACTGTGAGAAGCTTAGAACAATAGGTTGAATGATGAAAATGTTCATACATGAAGGTCATGGATTAATGATACAGTAATAGAGAATACTGTATTGTCTGATTAATAATACTGTGAGGAAAGCTTAGAACAATAGGTTGAATGATGAAAATGTTTAGCCACATGAAGGTCATGGATTAATGATACAGTAATACAGAGAATACTGTATTGTCTGATTAATAATACTGTGAGGAAAGCTTAGAACAATAGGTTGAATGATGAAAATGTTTAGCCACATGAAGGTCATGGATTAATGATACAGTAATAGAGAATACTGTATTGTCTGATTAATAATACTGTGAGGAAAGCTTAGAACAATAGGTTGAATGATGAAAATGTTTAGCCACATGAAGGACATGGATTAATGATACAGTAATAGAGAATACTGTATTGTCTGATTAATAATACTGTAGAGGAAAGCTTAGAACAATAGGTTGAATGATGAAAATGTTTAGCCACATGAAGGTCATGGATTAATGATACAGTAATAGAGAATACTGTATTGTCTGATTAATAATACTGTGAGAAAGCTTAGAACAATAGGTTGAATGATGAAAATGTTTAGCCACATGAAGGTCATGGATTAATGATACAGTAATAGAGAATACTGTATTGTCTGATTAATAATACTGAAACTTAGAACAATAGGTTGAATGATGAAAATGTTTAGCCACATGAAGGTCATGGATTAATGATACAGTAATAGAGAATACTGTATTGTCTGATTAATAATACTGTGAGCTTAGAACAATAGGTTGAATGATGAAAATGTTTAGCCACATGAAGGTCATGGATTAATGATACAGTAATAGAGAATACTGTATTGTCTGATTAATAATACTGTGAGAGCTTAGAACAATAGGTTGAATGATGAAAATGTTTAGCCACATGAAGAGGTCATGGATTAATGATACAGTAATAGAGAATGTATTGTCAGATTAATAATACTGTGAGGAAAGCTTAGAACAATAGGTTGAATGATGAAAATGTTTAGCCACATGAAGGTCATGGATTAATGATACAGTAATAAGGGAATACTGTATTGTCTGATTAATAATACTGTGAGGAAAGCTTAGAACAATAGGTTGAATGATGAAAATGTTTAGCCACATGAAGGACATGGATTAATGATACAGTAATAGAGAATACTGTATTGTCTGATTAATAATACTGTGAGGAAGCTTAGAACAATAGGTTGAATGATGAAAATGTTTAGCCACTGAAGGTCATGGATTAATGATACAGTAATAGAGAATACTGTATTGTCTGATTAATAATACTGTGAAAGCTTAGAACAATAGGTTGAATGATGAAAATGTTTAGCCACATGAAGGACATGGATTAATGATACAGTAATAGAGAATACTGTATTGTCTGATTAATAATACTGTGAGGAAAGCTTAGAACAATAGGTTGAATGATGAAAATGTTTAGCCACATGAAGATGTGGATTAATGATACAGTAATAGAATACTGTATTGTCTGATTAATACTGTGAGGAAAGCTTAGAACAATAGGTTGAATGATGAAAATGTTTAGCCACATGAAGGTCATGGATTAATGATACAGTAATAGAGAATACTGTATTGTCTGATTAATAATACTGTGAGG
>JBBBDQ010016078.1:0-11244 GCA_037127315.1 Ascarosepion bandense | reverse complement strand
CACAGAGTATCTTTTTGGAAGAGTCTGTAGTAACGGGCACGAGATGTATCTTTTGGAAGAGTCTGTAGTAACGGGCACGAGATGTATCTTTTGGAAGAGTCTGTAGTAATGGGCACGAGATGTATCTTTTGGGAGAGTCTGTAGTAATGGGCACGAGATGTATCTTTCGGAAGAGGTCTGTAGTAATGGGCACGAGATGTCTTTTGGGAGAGTCTGTAGTAATGGGCACGAGATGTATCTTTTGGAAGAGTCTGTAGTAATGGGCACGAGATGTATCATTTGGAAGAATCTGTAGTAATGGGCACGAGAAGTATCTTTGGAAGAGTCTGTAGTAACGGGCACGAGATGTATCTTTTGGAAAGTCTGTAGTAACGGGCACGAGATGTATCTTTGGAAGAATCTGTAGTAATGGGCACGAGATGTATCTTTTGGAAGAATCTGTAGTAATGGGCACGAGATGTATCTTTTGGAAGAGTCTGTAGTAATGGGCACGAGATGTATCTTTTGGAAGAGTCTGTAGTAATGGGCACGAGATGTATCTTTTGGAAGAGTCTGTAGTAATGGGCACGAGATGTGTCATTTGGAAGAATCTGTAGTAATGGGCACGAGATGTATCTTTTGGAAGAGTCTGTAGTAACGGGCACGAGATGTATCTTTTGGAAGAGCCTGTAGTAACGGGCACGAGATGTATCTTTTGGAAGAGTCTGTAGTAATGGGCACGAGATGTATCTTTTGGAAGAATCTGTAGTAATGGGCACGAGATGTATCTTTTGGAAGAGTCTGTAGTAATGGGCACGAGATGTATCTTTTGGAAGAGTCTTGGTAATGGGCACGAGATGTACCTTTTGGAAGAATCTGTAGTAATGGGCACGAGATGTATCTTTGGAAGAATCTGTAGTAATGAGCACGAGATGTATCTTTTTGGAAGAATCTGTAGTAATGGGCACGAGATGTATCTTTTGGAAGAGTCTGCAGTAACGGGCACGAGATGTATCTTTTGGAAGAAAGTCTGTAGTAATGGGCACGAGATGTATCTTTTGGAAGAATCTGTAGTAATGGGCACGAGATGTATCTTTTGGGAGGTCTGTAGTAAAGGGCACGAGATGTATCTTTTGGAAGAGTCTGTAGTAATGGGCACGAGATGTATCTTTGGAAGAATCTTAGTAATGGGCACGAGAAGTATCTTTTGGAAGAGTCTGTAGTAACGGGCACGAGATGTATCTTTTGGAAGAGTCTGTAGTAACTTGGGCACGAGATGTATCTTTTGGAAGAGTCTGTAGTAATGGGCACGAGATGTATCTTTTGGGAGAGTCTGTAGTAATGGGCACGAGATGTATCTTTCGGAAGAGTCTGTAGTAATGGGCACGAGATGTATCTTTTTGGGAGAGTCTGTAGTAATGGGCACGAGATGTATCTTTTGGAAGAGTCTGTAGTAATGGGCTGAGATGTATCATTTTGGAAGAATCTGTAGTAATGGGCACGAGAGAAGTATCTTTGGAAGAGTCTGTAGTAGCGGGCACGAGATGTATCTTTTGGAAGAGTCTGTAGTAACGGGCACGAGATGTATCTTTTGGAAGAGTCTGTAGTAATGGGCACGAGATGTATCTTTTGGAAGAATCTGTAGTAATGGGCACGAGATGTATCTTTTGGAAGAGTCTGTAGTAATGGGCACGAGATGTATCTTTTGGAAGAGTCTGTAGTAATGGGCACGAGATGTATCTTTTGGAAGAGTCTGTAGTAATGGGCACGAGATGTATCATTTGGGAAGATCATAGTAATGGGCACGAGATGTATCTTTTGGAAGAGTCTGTAGTAACGGGCACGAGATGTATCTTTTGGAGGAAACCTGTAACGGGCACGAGATGTATCTTTTGGAAGAGTCTGTAGTAATGGGCACGAGATGTATCTTTTGGAAGATCTGTAGTAATGGGCACGAGATGTCAACTTTTGGAAGAGTCTGTAGTAATGGGCACGAGATGTATCTTTTGGAAGAGTCTGTAGTAATGGGCACGAGATGTACCTTTTGGAAGAATCTGTAGTAATGGGCACGAGATGTATCTTTTGGAAGAATCTGTAGTAATGAGCACGAGATGTATCTTTTGGAAGAATCTGTAGTAATGGGCACGAGATGTATCTTTGGAAGAGTCTGCAGTAACGGGCACGAGATGTGTCTTTTGGAAGAGTCTGTAGTAATGAACTTTTAGAGATGTATCTTTGGAAGAGTCTGTAGTAACGGGCACGAGATGTATCTTTTGGAAGCGTCTGTAGTAATGGGCACGAGATGTATCTTTTGGAAGAGTCTGTAGTAATGGGCATGAGATGTATCTTTTGGAAGAGTCTGTAGTAATGGGCACGAGATGTATCTTTTGGAAGAGTCTGTAGTAATGGGCACGAGATGTATCTTTTGGAAGAGTCTGTAGTAATGGGCACGAGATGTATCTTTTGGAAGAATCTGTAGTAATGGGCACGAGATGTATCTTTTTGGAAGAGTCTGTAGTAATGGGCACGAGATGTATCTTTTGGAAGAGTCTGTAGTAATGGGCACGAGATGTATCTTTTGGAAGAGTCTGTAGTAATGGGCACGAGATGTATCTTTTGGAAGAGTCTGTAGTAATGGGCACGAGATGTATCTTTTGGAAGAGTCTGTAGTAATGGGCACGGGAATGTATCTTTTGGAAGAATCTGTAGTAATGGGCACGAGATGTATCTTTTGGAAGAGTCTGTAGTAATGGGCACGAGATGTATCTTTTTGGAAGAGTCTGTAGTAATGGGCACGAGATGTATCTTTGGAAGAGTCTGTAGTAATGGGCACGAGATGTATCTTTTGGAAGAGTCTGTAGTAATGGGCACGAGATGTATCTTGGAAGAGTCTAGTAATGGGCACGAGATGTATGTTTTGGAAGAGTCTGTAGTAATGGGCACGAGATGTATCTTTTGGAAGAGTCTGTAGTAATGGGCACGAGATGTATCTTTTGGAAGAGTCTGTAGTAATGGGCACGAGATGTATCTTTTGGAAGAGTCTGTAATGGGCACAGAGATGTATCTTTTGGAAGAATCTGTAGTAATGGGCACGAGATGTATGTTTTGGAAGAGTCTGTAGTAATGGGTACGAGATGTATCTTTTGGAAGAATCTGTAGTAATGGGCACGAGATGTATGTTTTGGAAGAGTCTGTAGTAATGGGCACGCGAGATGTATCTTTTTGGAAGAATCTGTAGTAATGGGCACGAGATGTATGTTTTGGAAGAGTCTGTAGTAATGGGCACGAGATGTATGTTTTGGAAGAGTCTGTAGTAATGGGCACGAGATGTATGTTTGGAAGAGTCTGTAGTAATGGGCACGAGATGTATCTTTTGGAAGAGTCTGTAGTAATGGGCACCGAATGTATCTTTTGGAAGAGTCTGTAGTAATGGGCACGAGATGTATCTTTGGAAGAGTCTGTAGTAATGGGCACGAGATGTATCTTTTGGAAGAATCTGTAGTAATGGGCACGAGATGTATGTTTTGGAAGAGTCTGTAGTAATGGGCACGAGATGTATGTTTTGGAAGAATCTGTAGTAATGGGCACGAGATGTATGTTTTGGAAAGAGTCTGTAGTAATGGGCACGAGATAATCTTTTGGAAGAATCTGTAGTAATGGGCACGAGATGTATGTTTTGGAAGAGTCTGTAGTAATGGGCACGAGATGTATCTTTTGGAAGAGTCTGTAGTAATGGGCACGAGATGTATCTTTTGGAAGAGTCTGTAGTAATGGGCACGAGATGTATGTTTGGAAAGTCTGTAGTAATGGGCACGAGATGTATCTTTTGGGAAAATCTGTAGTAATGGGCACGAGATGTATCTTTGGGAAGAGTCTGTAGTAATGTGTGGGCACGAGATGTATCTTTTAGAAGAGTCTGTAGAAATGGGCACGAGATGTATCTTTTGGAAGAGTCTGTAGTAATGGAGCACGAGATGTATCTTTTGGAAAGTCTGTAGTAATGGGCACGAGATGTATCTTTTGGAAGAATCTGTAGTAATGGGCACGAGATGTATGTTTTGGGAAGGTCTGTAGTAATGGGCACGAGATGTATGTTTTGGAAGAGTCTGTAGTAATGGGCACGAGATGTATCTTTTGGGAAGAATCTGTAGTAATGGGCACGAGATGTATCTTTTGGAAGAGTCTGTAGTAATGGGCACGAGATGTATCTTTTGGAAGAGTCTACAGCAGTAATGGGCACGAGATGTATCTTTTGGAAGAGTCTGTAGTAATGGGCACGAGATGTATCTTTTTTGGAAGAATCTGTAGTAATGGGCACGAGATGTATCTTTTGGAAGAGTCTGTAGTAATGGGCACGAGATGTATCTTTTGGAAGAGTCTGTAGTAATGGGCACGAGATGTATCTTTTGAAGAGTCTGTAGTAATGGCACGAGATGTATCTTTTGGAAGAGTCTGTAGTAATGGGCACGAGATGTATCTTTTGGAAGAATCTGTAGTAATGGGCACGAGATGTATCTTTTGGAAGAGTCTGTAGTAATGGGCACGAGATGTATCTTTGGAAGAGTCCAGTAATGGGCAGGAGATGTATGTTTTTGGAAGAGTCTGTAGTAATGGGCACGAGATGTATCTTTGGAAGAGTCTGTAGTAATGGGCACACAAAGATGTATCTTTTGGGAAGAGTCTGTAGTAATGGGCACGAGGTCCTTATCTTTTTGGAAGGATCTGTAGTAATGGGCACGAGATGTATCTTTTGGAAGAATCTGTAGTAATGGGCACGAGATGTATCTTTTGGAAGAGTCTGTAGTAATGGGCACGAGATGTATCTTTTGGAAGAGTCTGTAGTAATGGGCACGAGATGTATGTTTTGGAGAGTCTGTAGTAATGGGCTTTGAGATGTATCTTTTGGAAGAGTCTGTAGTAATGGGCACGAGATGTATCTTTTTGAAAGAGTCTGTAGTAATGGGCACGAGATGTATCTTCTGGAAGAGTCTGTGGTAATGGGCACGAGATGTATCTTTTGGAAGAGTCTGTAGTAATGGGCACGAGATGTATCTTTTGGAAGAGTCTGTAGTAATGGGCACGAGATGTATCTTTTGGAAGAGTCTGTAGTAATGGGCACGAGATGTATGTTTTGGAAGAGTCTGTAGTAATGGGCACGAGATGTATCTTTTGGAAGAGTCTGTAGTAATGGGCACGAGATGTATCTTTGGAAGAGTCTGTAGTAATGGGCACGAGATGTATCTTTTGGAAGAGTCTGTAGTAATGGGCGCACGAGATGTATCTTTTGGAAGAGTCTGTAGTAATGGGCACGAGATGTATCTTTTGGAAGAGTCTGTATTAATGGGCACGAGATGTATCTTTTGGAAGAGTCTGTAGTAATGGGCACGAGATGTATCTTTTGGAAGGTCTGTAGTAATGGGCTTTGAGATGTATCTTTTGGAAGAGTCTGCTATTAATGGGCACGAGATGTATCTTTTGGAAGATTCTGTAGTAATGGGCACGAGATTTATCTTTGGAAGAATCTGTAGTAATGGGCACGAGATGTATGTTTTGGAAGTGTCTGTAGTAATGGGCACGAGATGTATCTTTTGGAAGATCTGTAGTAATGGGCACGAGATGTATCTTTTGGGAAAAGTCTGTAGTAATGGGCCACGAGATGTATCTTTTGGAAGAGTCTGTAGTAATGGGCACGAGATGTATCTTTTGGAAGAGTCTGTAGTAATGGAGGCACGAGATGCATCTTTTGGAAGAGTCTGTAGTAATGACCTGGGCACGAGATGTATCTTTTGGAAGAGTCTAGTAATGGGCACGAGATGTATGTTTTTGGAAGAGTCTGTAGTAATGGGCACGAGATGTATCTTTTGGAAGAGTCTGTAGTAATGGGCACGAGATGTATCTTTTGGAAGAGTCTGTAGTAACGGGCACGAGATGTATCTTTTGGGAGGTCTGTGTGTGGGCGTCAGGTGCATCTTTTGGAAGGAGCTGTAGTAACGGGCACGAGATGTATCTTTTGGAAGAGTCTGTAGTAACGGGCACGAGATGTATCTTTTGGAAGAGTCTGTAGTAATGGGCACGAGATGTATCTTTTGGAGAATCTGTAGTAATGGGCACGAGATGTATCTTTTGGAAGAGTCTGTAGTAACGGGCACGAGATGTATCTTTTGGAAGAGTCTGTAGTAATGGGCACGAGATGTATCTTTTGGAAGAGTCTGTAGTAATGGGCACGGATGTATCTTTTGGAAGAGTCTGTAGTAATGGGCACGGGGTATATCTTTGGAAGATTCTGTAGTAATGGGCACGAGATTTATCTTTTGGAAGAATCTGTAGTAATGGGCACGAGATGTATGTTTTGGAAGAGTCTGTAGTAATGGGCACGAGATGTATCTTTTGGAAGAGTCTGTAGTAATGGGCACGAGATGTATCTTTGGAAGAGTCTGTAGTAATGGGCACGGGAGCTGTATCTTTTGGAAGAGTCTGTAGTAATGGGCACGAGATGTATCTTTGGAAGAGTCTGTAGTAATGGGCACGAGATGTATCTTTTGGAAGAATTCTGTAGTAATGGGCGCGAGATGTATCTTTTGGAAGAGTCTAGTAATGGGCACGAGATGTATGTTTTGGAAGAGTCTGTAGTAATGGGCACGGAATGTATCTTTTGGAAGAGTCTGTAGTAATGGGCACGAGATGTATCTTTGGAAGAGTCTGTAGTAACGGGCACGAGATGTATCTTTGGGAGAGTCTGTAGTAATAGGCATCAGGTGTATCTTTTGGAAGAGGCTGTAGTAACGGGCACGAGATGTATCTTTTGGAAGAGTCTGTAGTAACGGGCACGAGATGTATCTTTTGGAAGAGTCTGTAGTAATGGGCACGGAATGTATCTTTTGGAAGAATCTGTAGTAATGGGCACGAGATGTATCTTTTGGAAGAGTCTGTAGTAACGGGCACGAGATGTATCTTTTGGAAGAGTCTGTAGTAATGGGCACGAGATGTATCTTTTGGAAGAGTCTGTAGTAATGGGCACGAGATGTATCTTTTTGGAAGAGTCTGTAGTAATGGGCACGAGATGTATGTTTGGAAGAGTCAGTAGTAATGGGCACGAGATGTATCTTTTGGAAGAATCTGTAGTAATGGGCACGAGATGTATCTTTTGGAAGAATCTGTAGTAATGGGCACGAGATGTATCTTTTGGAAGAGTCTGTAGTAACGGGCACGAGATGTATCTTTTGGAAGAGTCTGTAGTAATGGGCACGAGATGTATCTTTTGGAAGAGTCTGTAGTAACGGGCACGAGATGTATCTTTTGGAAGAGTCTGTAGTAACGGGCACGAGATGTATCTTTTGGAAGAGTCTGTAGTAATGGGCACGAGATGTATCTTTTGGAAGAATCTGTAGTAATGGGCACGAGATGTGTCTTTTTGGAAGAGTCTGTAGTAACGAGCACGAGATGTATCTTTTGGAAGAGTCTGTAGTAACGGGCACGAGATGTATCTTTGGAAGAGTCTGTAGTAATGGGCACGAGATGTATCTTTTGGAAGAATCTGTAGTAATGGGCACGAGATGTATCTTTTGGAAGAGGCTGTAGTAACGGGCACGAGATGTATCTTTGGAAGAGTCTGTAGTAATGGGCACGAAGATGTATCTTTTGGAAGAATCTGTAGTAATGGGCACGAGATGTATCTTTTTGGAAGAGTCTGTAGTAACGGGCATCCAGGTGTATCTTTTTGAAGGAGTCTGTAGTAATGGGCTGAGATGTATCTTTTGGAAGAGTCTGTAGTAACGGGCACGAGATGTATCTTTTGGAAGAGTCTGTAGTAACGGGCACGGAGATGTATCTTTTTGGAAGAGTCTGTAGTAACGGGCACGAGATGTATCTTTTGGAAGAGTCTGTAGTAATGGGCACGAGATGTATCTTTTGGTAGAGTCTGTAGTAACGGGCATCAGGTGTATCTTTTGGAAGAGTCTGTAACGGGCACGAGATGTATCTTTTGGAAGAAGTCTGTAGTAACGGGCACGAGATGTATCTTTTGGAAGAATCTGTGGTAATGGGCACGAGATGTATCTTTTGGAAGAGTCTGTAGTAATGGGCACGAGATGTATCTTTTGGAAGAGTCTGTAGTAATGGGCACGAGATGTATCTTTTGGAAGAGTCTGTAGTAACGGGCACGAGATGTATCTTTGGAAGAGTCTGTAATGTGGGCACGAGATGTATCTTTTGGAAGAGTCTGTAGTAACGGGCACGAGATGTATCTTTTGGAAGAATCTGTAGTAATGGGCACGAGATGTATCTTTGGAAGAGTCTGTAGTAACGAGCACGAGATGTATCTTTTGGAAGAGTCTTTAGTAATGGGCACGAGATGTATCTTTT
The DNA here is from genome assembly GCA_037127315.1 of Ascarosepion bandense. Classification (NCBI taxonomy): domain Eukaryota; kingdom Metazoa; phylum Mollusca; class Cephalopoda; order Sepiida; family Sepiidae; genus Ascarosepion; species Ascarosepion bandense. The sequence goes on along the minus strand of JBBBDQ010016078.1, from coordinate 2,904 downwards.
GGAAGAGTCTGTAGTAATGGGCACGAGATGTATCTTTTGGAAGAGTCTGTAGTAACGGGCACGAGATGTATCTTTTGGAAGAGTCTGTAGTAACGGGCACGAGATGTATCTTTTGGAAGAGTCTGTAGTAACGGGCACGAGATGTATCTTTTGGAAGAATCTGTAGTAATGGGCACGAGATGTATCTTTTGGAAGAGTCTGTAGTAACGGGCACGAGATGTATCTTTTGGAAGAGTCTTTAGTAATGGGCACGAGATGTATCTTTTGGAAAGTCTGTAGTAATGGGCACGAGATGTATCTTTTGGAAGAGTCTAGTAATGGGCACGAGATGTATGTTTTGGAAGAGTCTGTGGTAATGGGCACGAGATGTATCTTTTGGAAGAGTCTGTAGTAATGGGCACGAGATGTATCTTTTGGAAGAGTCTGTAGTAACGGGCACACGAGATATCTTTTGGGAGGTCTGTAGTAATGGGCATCAGGTGTATCTTTTGGAAGAGGCTGTAGTAACGGGCACGAGATGTATCTTTTGGAAGAGTCTGTAGTAACGGGCACGAGATGTATCTTTTGGAAGAGTCTGTAGTAATGGGCACGAGATGTATCTTTTGGAAGAATCTGTAGTAATGGGCACGAGATGTATCTTTTGGAAGAGTCTGTAGTAACGGGCACGAGATGTATCTTTTGGAAGAGTCTGTAGTAATGGGCACGAGATGTATCTTTTGGAAGAGTCTGTAGTAATGGGCACGAGATGTATCTTTTGGAAGAGTCTGTAGTAATGGGCACGAGATGTATGTTTTGGAAAGTCCAGTAGTAATGGGCACGAGATGTATCTTTTGGAAGAATCTGTAGTAATGGGCACGAGATGTATCTTTTGGAAGAATCTGTGGTAACAGACACGAGATGGGTATCTTTTGGAAGAATCTGTAGTAATGGGCACGAGATGTATCTTTTTGGAAGAGTCTGTAGTAACGGGCACGAGATGTATCTTTTGGAAGAGTCTTTGTAGTAATGGGCACGAGATGTATCTTTTGGAAGAGTCTGTAGTAATGGGCACGAGATGTATCTTTTGGAAGAGTCTAGTAATGGGCACGAGATGTAATGTTTTGGAAGAGTCTGGGTAGTAATGGGCACGAGATGTATCTTTTGGAAGAGTCTGTAGTAATGGGCACGAGATGTATCTTTTGGAAGAAGTCTGTAGTAATGGGCACGAGATGTATCTTTTGGGAAGAGTCTGTAGTAATGGGCATCAGGTGTATCTTTTGGAAGAGGCTGTAGTAACGGGCACGAGATGTATCTTTTGGAAGAGTCTGTAGTAACGGGCACCGAGATGTATCTTTTGGAAGAGTCTGTAGTAATGGGCACGAGATGTATCTTTTGGAAGAATCTGTAGTAATGGGCACGAAGATGTATCTTTTGGAAGAGGTCTGTAGTAACGGGCACGAGATGTATCTTTTGGAAGAGTCTGTAGTAATGGGCACGAGATGTGTCTTTTGGAAGAAGTCTGTAGGTAATGGGCACGAGATGTATCTTTTGGAAGAGTCTGTAGTAATGGGCATCGAGGATGTATGTTTTGGAAGAGTCTGTAGTAATGGGCTCGAGATGCTGTCTTTTGGAAGAAGTCTGTAGTAATGGGCACGAGATGTATCTTTTGGAAGAAGTCTGTAGTTAATGGGCTCGAGATGTATCTTTTGGAAGAGTCTGTAGTAACGGGCACGAGATGTATCTTTTGGAAGAGTCTGTAGTAATGGGCACGAGATGTATCTTTTGGTAAGAGTCTGTAGTAACGGGCATCGAGGATGTATCTTTTGGAAGAGTCTGTGGTAACGGGCACGAGATGTATCTTTTGGAAGAGTCTGTAGTAACGGGCATGAGATGTATCTTTTGGAAGAAGTCTGTAGTAATGGGCACGAGATGTAATTCTTTTGGAAGAGTCTGTAGTAATGGGCACGAGGGAATTTTGGTAGAGCTCCGTTTATCAGGTGCAATCTTTGGAAGAGTCTGTAGTAATGGGCTTTCGAGATGTATCTTTTTTGGAAGAGTCTGTAGTAACAGGCACGAGATGTATCTTTTGGAAGAAGTCTGTAGTAATGGGTGAACAATGGGAGATGTATCTTTTGAAGAGTCTTAGGTAATGAGATGTATCTTTTCAGGTAATGCACGAGATGGCCTTGGAAGAGTCTGTAGTAACGGGCACGAGATGTATCTTTTGGAAGAATCTGTAGTAATGGGCACGAGATGTATCTTTTGGAAGAGTCTGTAGTAACGGGCACGAGATGTATCTTTTGGAAGAGTCTTTAGTAATGGGCACGAGATGTATCTTTTGGAAGAGTCTGTAGTAATGGGCACGAGATGTATCTTTGGAAGAGTTCTGTAGTAATCGGAATGAGATGTATCTTTTGGAAGAGTCTGTATTAACGGGCACGAATGATGTATCTTTTGGAAGAGTCTCTAGTAATGGGCACGAGATGTATCTTTTGGAAGAGTCTGTAGTAATGGGCACGAGATGTATCTTTTGGAAGAGTCTGTAGTAATGGGCACGAGATGTATCCTTTTGGAAGAGTTCCCTCTAGTAATGGGCACGAGATGTATCTTTTGGAAGAGTCTGTAGTAATGGGCACGAGATGTATCTTTTGGAAGAGTCTGTAGTAATGGGCATGAGATGTATCTTTTGGAAGAGTCTGTAGTAATGGGCACGAGATGTATCTTTTGGAAGAGTCTGTAAGTAATGGGCACGAAATGTATCTTTTTGGAAGAATTCTGTAGTAATGGGCATGAGATGTATCTTTTGGAAGAGTCTGTATTAACGGGCACGAGATGTATCTTTTGGAAGAGTCTCTAGTAATGGGCACGAGATGTATCTTTTTGGGAAGAGTCTGTAGTAATGGGCACGAGATGTATCTTTTGGTA